>CM053505.1:7008090-7128836 GCA_028627145.1 Eidolon dupreanum | reverse complement strand
TCCTCTCCTCTCCTCTCCTCTCCTCTCCTTTCCTTTCCTCTTTTCTTCTCTCTCTCCTTCTTTCCTTCCTTCCTTCCTTCCTTCTTTCCTTCCTTCCCTTAGCTTTTCTTTAAAGATATGCCTGCAAGGGACAAGTTCTTTTACTTTTCCTTCCTGTGAGACTGTCTTTATTTCTCATACATTAATGAAGGATAGTTGTGCTTTGTATAGAATTAATGGTTGAGAGTTCTTAAGCACCTGAAAAATGTTCTTCCTGTAGATATGCCGGAAATACAAGAAACCAGTCTGGAAAACAACTCTGAGACAATGAATAACCCAGCTTCATCAGGAAATGACGGAGACCAATGTCCTTCCTCTTTATGTGTATGTCTCACACACAATTTTGGTGAGTTTCAAATGATAAATATTACAAGCAGTACTATTTAATTTAGATGCATCAACATCCTTAATGCAGTCTAGTGGTAGCTCATTTTTTTAATTAAACTTTTTATTTTGAAATGATTTTAGATTCATATGTATTTGTAAGAAATAATATAAAGAAACCCTTTTACACTTTACCCTTTTCTTCCAATGATAACATCTTGCAAAATAATAGTAAAATATTGAAAACATGGTATTGACGTTGATACAATACACAGATTTTCTTGAGATGCTCCCCGTTTTACTTGTAGTAATTTGTGTCTGTTTATATTTATATCTAATTTTATCACAGGAATAAGTTTGATATTCTACCACCACAGTTAAGATACAGAACATTTCCATCTCCATACACATATCTCGCTTTGCCCTTTTATAACCACACCGACCTCTCTCAGGTCACCCTTTCCTTCCCCACTGCCCATTCCCTAATTCCTGGCAAACACTGATCTCTAACTTTTTCACTTCAGGAGTGTTATATAAAGGGAATCTTATGGTATGTAACCTTTGAGGATTGGTTTTTTTCACTCAACATAATTCCCTGAAGATTCATCTAGGTTGTTGCACGTACCAGTTCTTCCTTCCTTTTTATTGATGAATAGTTTTCTGTGTCTTCACTGTGCATTCACTCATTAGAGGGCATAGCTTTTTGTTACCCTTCATTTTTTGGTATTAGGTGTAAAGCTGCTGTGAACATCTACATATCAGTTTTTTTTATGTTAATATAAGTTTTTATTTCTCTTTCATGAACACCAAGAGTGCAGTTGTTGAATCTAATGGTAATAGCATGTTAGTCTTATAAGAAACTGCCAGAAAAAAAAAAGAAAAAAAAGGAAAAAGAAAAAGAAACTGCTAAACAGTTTTCCAGAGAGGCTGTACCATTTTTTATTCTTACCAGCAATTGTATGAGTGATCCAGTTTCTCTACATCCATATTCCTGTTCTTCCCATTGTTCTTCCTTCTTGATGCTCCAAATTTCCTTCTTTCCTCATATCCTTTCTGTTTTAAGGTTTTCCTTTAGCCCTTCTATATGGGTAAGTCAGCTGGGAACAGTCTTTCAGCTTTCCTTTGTTTCAGATGGTCTTTATTTCATCCTTTTTCCTGAAGGATAGTTCACCTCAGATGGAATTTACGGTTGAGATTTCTTTTCTTTCAGCAGGTGAAAAATTCATAGTTACAAATATACCAGGAAAAGAAAAAACTAGCCTGGAAAATAGGTCTCAAACAATGCATTACCCAGCTTCCCTGGGAAATAACAGTGGCCCAGATACTGACCCTTCTCCCTCTCTGCCACCCAATTTTGGTGAATTTGAAATGATACATATTCCAAGCAGTGCTGTTTAATCTAGATCCATCGACATTTTTAACAAGTCAATTGCAACTCTTTTTAAAAACTTCACTTTGATGTAATTAAAGATTCATATGCAGTTGTAAGAAATAATACAGAGAGATTCTATTTATCCTTTACTTATTTCCTCCAGTGATAACAACATGCAAAACTATACCACATGTAGTGGTACAACCTGGATATTGACACTGATACAATCCACAGATGTTATTGAGATGCCTCCAACTTTACTTGTATCTGTTTGTATGTGTGTATATATACGTTCATGTGTGTATTTAGCACTATGCCATTATATCATATCATTAGATTTGCATATCCACCACCATAGTTAAGGTAGAAATCATTTTCATCACTCAAGGATCCATCATTATTGCCCTTTTACAATTATATTCACCTTCTCTTCCTCCTAAGACCCATTCCTGACACCTAGCTACCATGATCTCTTCTTTGTTTCTGTAATTTTATGTCTTCAGAAGGTTATATAAGTGGACTCACACTGTGTAACTTTTTGGGATTAGCTTTTTTTTCATCCAGGTGATTTCCTGGAGACTCATCCAGTTTGTTGCATATATCAATAGTTTATTACTATTATCGCTGAATGGTAGTCCATGCTATGGATATATTACATTTTGTTTAACCGCTCACCTGTTGAAGGACATCTGGGGTTTTCTTTTTTGCAGTTTTTGGTTATTAGGAGTAAAGGAGCTTTTCATTCCTCAGTAGTTCCTTTCCATGGTATAGATATTAAAAAAACATTCATACATTGAAGGACATCTGTTTTTTATTCTTTCCAAGTCTCTGGATACTACACGTAAAGCTACTATGAGCAATTTAGGTACTGATTTTTGTGTAAATATAAGTTTACATGTCTCTCTCATGAATGCTCAAGAGTGCAGATGTTTGGTTGTATGGTTATAGCATGTTCAGTTTTATAAGAAATTGCCAAACAGTGTTCCAGAGAGGCTGTACCATTTTACATTCCCAACAGCAATGTATAGGTGATCCAGTTTCTTCCCATTCATATTTCTGATCTATCCATTGTTGTTTGTTTCTTCCTGATGCTCCAAGATTCCTAATTTCATAATGTGCTGTCTGAAGTATTTCTTTAGCTATTTTACTCTGCTAGGGACAATTAACAAATTTTTTTCCTTTGTGTCAGAATGTCTTTATTTCCCCTTCTTTCCTAAAAGATAACTCACCCAATATAGAAATCATAGTTGAGAGTTCTTGTCTTTCAGCATGTGAAAATTTTGTATTTCTAGATACACAGTCAAAAGGAGAAACCATCCTGGAAGATGGCTCTCAGATAATGTATTACCCAGCTTTATTTGGAAATAACAGTAACCCTTCTGTTGCTTCTTCGACTCTCTCCATCCCACCCAATTTTGGTGAGTTTGAGATTATACATATTTTAAGTAACACTTTAATCTGGGTCCATCAACGTCCTCAATGTAAGCTAATGGTTGCTGTTTTTTAAATTAAACTTTAATTTTGTGGTAGTTTAAGATGCACCTGTAGCTATAAGAAATAATGTGGAGAGAACCTGTTTATGCTTTATCTATTTTTCCCAACAATAACATCTTGCAAAACTATAATAGAACATCACAACCAGGATATTGACATGGATAAAATCCACAGATCTTATTGAGATTTCTCCATTTTAATTGTATTGATTTGTGTGTATGTATTTAGTTCTGTTTGATTTTATCACATTAGTAGTTTTGATATCCACAACCACAGTCAAGTCACAAAACATTTCCATCCCCGTGTGGATGCCTCACTTTTCCCTTTTGTAATCAAACTCACATCAGCATAATACCCTGGAGATTCATCTGACTTGTTGCATGCATAAGCACTTCCTTCTTTTTTATTGTTGAGTACTATTCTATGGTGTGGATGTAC
The DNA here is from genome assembly GCA_028627145.1 of Eidolon dupreanum. Lineage (NCBI taxonomy): Eukaryota > Metazoa > Chordata > Mammalia > Chiroptera > Pteropodidae > Eidolon > Eidolon dupreanum. The sequence continues at coordinate 7,125,169 of CM053505.1, read as the reverse complement.
AACAGTTTGTATACTGGTTTGCTGTTGAAGAACATTTGGATTTTTCCAGTTTTCAGTGTTACAAGTAAAATTGGTATGACCATTCATGTACAGGTTTTTGTGTAAAAATAAATTTTCACTTCTCTTAGATAAATGTCCAAGAGTGCAGATGCTTGGTTGTATGATAATAGCATAATGTTTGATTTTATAAAAAACTGCCAAACAGCTTTCCACAGAGGCTATACTATTTTATTTTACTGCCAGTGATATATGAATTAGCCAGGTTCTCCACATGGTTATTTCTTCTGCTTTCATTGTTTTTTTCCTTCCATTTTGATGCTCCAAGATTTCTTTTTCAATATTCTTTTCTGATAGAGGAGTTATTCCTCTAGCCATCCTTAAATGTGAACACCTAGTGAGATATACTTTTAGCTTTCCTTCATGTGAGAATGTCTTTATTTCTCCTTCATTCTTTTTTAAAACAGTTTGAATGCTCATTTCTTTTTTTTTAGCTCTATTTAAGTATAATTGACAAATAAAATTGTAATATACTTAAAATGTACAATGTGATTTGATACACATACATTGTGAAAGGATTCTCAACATCAGGTTAATTAACACATCCATCATTTCACATATTTACCTTTTTATGTTTTGTGGTGAGAACGCTTAAGTTCTATTCTCTAAGCATATTTCAGTTATACAGTCGGCATTATCAGTCATAAGTCACCATGCTATACATCCTCAGACTTTAGTTCATTTTATAACTGATAGTTTGTACCCTTTTACCAACCTCTCCCTTTTTTTTTTAACTCTCCAGCCCCTGGCAGCCACCACTCTATTTTCTGATTCTATGAGTTTGACTTTTTTTCTTTTTAGATTCCACATATAAGTGACGACATACAGTATTTGTCTTTCTCTGGCTTATTTTACTTAGCATAATACCCTCTAGATTCATCCATGTTGCCACAAATCTGCTTCATTCCCAAAGAATAGTTTTGCCTGATATGGAATTCATGGTTTAGATTTCTTGTCTTTCCGTACTTGAAAATATTTTATTTATAGAAATGTTGGTAGAAGCTCAAACCAGTCTGGAAAAGAGCCCTGAGACAACAAATTATCCACTTTTATTGGAAAACAACAGTAGCCAAAACATTTCCTCAGTATGTTGCTGCATTCCTCCCAGTTTTGCTGAGTTTGAAATGATACTTATGACATGTAGCATATTTAATCTAGATTCATCAACATCCTTAGTGCAAGATAGTGGTAGCTTTTTCTAATTAAGGTTTTTATTTTTAGAAAAATTTAGTTGTGCATGCAGTTGTAATAAATAATGCAGAGAGGTTCTGTGTTCCCATTACCCAAATTTCTCCAGTGGTAACAACTTGCAAAGTGATAGAAATGATTACAACCAAGATGATGACAAGATACCATTCACAGATAATACTCAGATGTCCCCAGTTTCACTGTGTTAATCTGTGTGTGTGTTTAGCTCTGTACAATTTTATCACATATTCTCTACCATAGGCAAGTCCCCTGTGGTAGAGGATATGTGATCAGAAACGGTACCATCACCACCATAACTCCTCATATTGCTCTTTTGTAACTACACCCACCTCCCTCCAGTTGACATTTCCTCCCACTCCTACCCCCTGTCCTTTCTCTAACTGCTGGTAGCAGCAGATCTGTTCTCCAGATCTATAATTTGTCCCTTCGGCATTGTCATATAAATGGAATCATGTGGTGTTTGAGATTGGCTTCTTTCCCTCAGTGTAATTCCATGAAGACTCATTCAACCATACCTTTTTTAGTGTTGAGTAGTATTTCATGGCATGGATGTACCAGGAAACATGTACATGTTCACCTGTTCAAAACTTCTGGGTTTCCTGTTTTGGGCTGTTAGTGGTAAAGGCTGCTATGATTACTCATTCATAGTTTTTAATCTTTCTTCATTTCATTCATTTCACTCTTTCACACAAGTTCTCATTTCTCTGGGATGAATGCCCAAAAGTGCAATTTCTGGTCCTTTGGTAATTGCATCCTTAGTTTTTTATATGAAACTGACAAACTGCTTTTCAGTGTGGCTGTATCATTTTCCATTCCTGCCAACAATGTATGAGTGATCCAGTTTTTCTGGATCTATATTTTTCTTTCCATTGTTCTTTGTCCTTCTTGATGCTCCAAAATTCTTTCTATTATATCCCCTCTTTTTGAAGATTTTCCTTTAGTCATTTTTAAGCATACATCAGTTAGTGACAAATACTTTACTGAAGGATAATTTCATCGAATATAGAATGTAAGATTGGGAGTCTTTTCTTATAGAATTTGAAAATATTTCCCTTATAGAAATGGTGGTAAGAGCAGGAACCAACATGGACAACAACATTCAGATAATGAATAACCCACCTGCTATGGAAAATGACAGTGACCAAGATGCTCCATGTTTCTTCATACCCGCTGATTGTGGTGAGTTTGAAATGATACATATTACAAGTAGCACTGTTTAATCTAGATTCTTTAATACCCTTAGTAGTAGCTTTTCTTAATTAAAAAATAATTTAGATTAATTAAAAATCAAAAATTTTATGTTGAGAAAATTTTAGCTGCACATGCAATTGTAAGAAATAATAGAGATCTTGTGCACAGTTTAACCAGTTTCCCCCAATGATAACATCTTGCAAAATCATAATACAACATCACAACCAGGACATAGACATTGACGCAATTGACAGATATTATTGAGATGTTCTCAGTTTTATTTGTATTCTTATGTGTGTTTATGTTTGTGTGTGTATGAATATTCAGTTTTATATAATTTCATGACATGAGTAGGTTTCCATATCTTCCATCATAGTCAAGATTCAGAATATTTCTATCCTCACAAGGATCTCACTTGCTGCTCTTTAAAACCACACTCACCTTTCTCTTGTCACCCTCCTATTCCTACCCTGCCCTGTTCTTGCCTTTGGCAACCACTAATCTGCTCTCCTTTATAATTTTGTCATTTCAAGAGCTTTATGTAAACAGACATGCATAATATGTAACCTTTTGTGATTGCCTTTTTTCATTCTGCATAATTTCATGGAGTTCCATCTAAGTGGCTGAGTATACCAGTAGTTCTTTCTTTTTTATTTCTGAGTACTATTCCATAGTATGGCTGTACCATAATTTGTTTATCTGTTCGCCGGTTGGAGGACATCTGGGTTGTTTCTAGTTTTTAGCTATTAGGAGTAAAGCTGCTGTGAACAGTCATGTACAGGTTTCTGTGTGAACATCGGTTTTTCATTTCTCTGGGATAATGCCCAAGGCACAGTTGCTGGGTTCTATGTTAATGGTATGTAGAGTTTTGTAAAATATTACCAAACTGTTTTCCAATGTAGCCGTACCATTTTACATTACTACCAGCAATGTTTGAGTGATCTAGTTTTTCTGCATGCATATTTCTGCTCTTTCTGTTGTTCTTTCTTCCTTCCTTATGCTCCAAGATTCTTTCCTTCATCATATCTTTTTAGTTTGAAGATTTTCCTTTAGCCATTTTTAAGGGTATGCCAACCAATGATAGGTTTTTTTTTTAATGTTTTCCTATGCCTTTATTTATCCTTCATTCATGGAGGATAGTTTTGCCTGACATAAAAGTGATCGTTGAGATTTCTTGACTTTTAGCACTTGAAAATGTTTTATTAATCAAAATGTTATTCAAACAGACTCTAGCACAGAAACGCAGCCTGAAACCATGATTCACACAACTTCAGTGGAAAATGGCTGTGACCAAGATAATGCTAATGAATCTTTCTTCCTCACTGCTGGTTTTGGTGAGTTCAAAATGACACATATTACAAGTAGCACTCTTTAATCTAGATTCATCAACATTCTTAATATGAATTCTTAGTGTTAGCTCTTTCAAAAATAAACTTTTTACTTTGAGATATTTCAGAATCACATGTAGGTACAAGAAACAATGCAGAAAGATCTGGCACATCCTTTGCCCAATTTCTTCCAATAATAATATTTTATAAATACATAACAACTAGAATTTTGACATTGATACAATTCACCAATCTATTCAGATGTCTCCAGCTTTACTTGTATTTATTTGTTTATATGTGTATTTTGTTCTCTGTACTTTAGTGACATGTTTAGGTTCAGGTATTCATCACTACTTTCATGATACAGAACTGATTTATCACCTCCAGGAAACCTCTTGTTGCTTTTTTATAACCACACCCACTTTCATGTTATTGCTTCCCTGGCTTCATCCCTAACCCATCCAACTACTGTGTTCTCTCTCTTTATAATTCCGTCATTGCAAGAATGTTATATTAATGGACTCATATAGTATTTAATCTTTTGGGATTGCTTTTTTTTTTCATTCAGTGTAATTCCCTGGATATTTAGCCAACTTGCTGCATGTATCAGTAGTTCCTTTTTATTGCTGAGTACTGTTCCATGATATGGATGTACCGTGATTTGTTTATCTGTTCACCCACTGAAGGACACCTGGGTTTTTCTAGTTTCTGGCTATTAGGAGCAAAGTGGCTATGAACACTCACATACAGGTTTTTGTGTAAACATGAGTTTTCATTTCTCTATGATAAATGCCCAAGAGTACAGTTTCTGGCTAGTATGATAATTACATGTTTAGTTTTATAAGAAACTGGCAAACTATTTCCAGAATGATTCTACCATTTTAAATTCCCACCAGCAGTGTATAAATGATTCAGTTTCTTAGCATCCTCATTAGCATTTGGTGTTTTCACTATTTTTTTTTAATTTTAGGTATTCTGATAGGTGTATAGTAATACTTTGTTGTGGGTTTAATATGCATTTGCCTTTGGATAATAATGCACAACATCTTTCCATGTGCTAATTTACCATCTGTATGTCCTTTTCTCTGTAATGTCTATTCTTTCTTCTTATAATAATATTTATGATTTTACTGTTGAGTTTTGAGAGTTGCTTAGATATCTGTAGATACTAGTCTTTTGTTGAATATGTGGTTCGCAAACATTTTCTTTTTGTCCACAGCTTGCCTTTATATCCTCTACAGGTTTTTTGTTTTGTTTTGTTTTGCAGGGAGAACATTTTTAGTTTTCACAAGGTTTAATTTACCAACTTTTCCTTTTGTAAATAGTACTTTTGGTATTAAGTCTATGAATTCTTTGCTTAGTCCTTGATCCTAAGTTTTTCTTTGTTTTTTTTTTTTCCCCAGATTTTATACTTCATATTTCACATATAAGTTTGTGACTCATGTTGAGCTAATTTCATACAAGGTGTGAAATAGGTTGAGGTTCTTTTTTTATTATTATTTGAATGACTTTCTTTCCTCCATTGAATTGATTTTGTACCTTAATCAAAAATTAATTAGATATATTCATGTAGGTCTAGTTCTGGGCTCCCTATTGTGTTCTACTGATCTATATTCCTATTCTCCTGCCAAATCACAATGTTGTGATTACCGTTGTTATACAGTAAGTAAGCCTTTCTATCAGGTAGAATGATTCCTTCTACTTTATTCTTTTTTCCAAATTGTTTTAGTTATTCTAGGTCCTGTAACTTTCCATCTTAATTTTAGAATAACCTCGTTTATGTTTCCAAAAAACTTGCTCTGATTTTGATAGGAATTGCATTAATCCTACACATCAACTTGAGAAGAATTGATACCTTTAGTATGTTGAATTATCTATGAGCAGTGTAGCTCTGCATATTTATTAAGGTTTTCTTTTATTTCTTTTTGTAATTTTCAGGATACAAATCCTGTTCATTTTTTAAAAATAAGTTCTTACTTAAGTATTTTATTTTCTTTGGAAATTTTGTAAATGGTATTATATTCTAAATTTTGGTTTATACGTGTTCATCGTTAGTATATAGAAATGAGCCTAAATTTTGACTATTGATCTTGTATCCTGTGACCTTGCCCAAACAGTTCTAGAAGTCTTATTTTGATACTTCCCTGGGATTTTCTACATAGCCATCTTTCTTATATCATGCCATCTGCAAATAGGGACCATTTAATTTCTTCCAGTCCAATCTGTATACCTTAAATCCTTTGCTTGCATTATTGCTATGGCTAAAAATTCCAGTGCTATGTTTAATAAGAGTGGTGATAATGTAGATCCTTGCCCTTTTTCTGATCTTACAGGGAAAGCATTCAATCTTTCACCATTTAATATGATGTTAACTGTAGGTTTTTGATAGATGACCTTTATTAATTTGACATACTTTCCCTCCTCCTAACTTGCTGAGAGATTTTTAAAATCATGAATGGGTATAAATAATTAATATTACAATGGACACATTATTGGTTTGTTTTGCAAATATTTGATTAAGAATTTTTTGTGTCTAAGTTCATGAAAAATATTGGTTCTGCATTTTTCTGTTTCTTGTCCTGTCTCTGTCTGGTTTGGGTATCGGCATACTAAACTTATAAAATGAGTAAAAGTTTCCTCTTCTTCTATTTTATGGAAACATATATGAAAAATTAGTGTCAGTTCTTTAAATGTTTGGTAAAAATCTCCAGTAAAATCATCCTGGCCTGTAGATTCCTTTTTGGAATTTCAAACTCAATTTCTTTAATGGCTATAGGACTATTTAGATTATCTGTGTCATCTTGGTTGAATTTTGGCATTTGTAATTTTGGAGAACTTGGTCTCTTTCTTCTAATGTATCAAATTTATGAGTGTAAAGCGATTTGTAGTATTCCTTATTATCCTTTTAATGGCTACTGGATTTGTAGTGATATCCTGTTTCATAATTTGCATCATCTCTTTTTACTTCTTTAGGTCTTTCTAGAGGTGTGTTTGCTTTATTAATCTTTTTGAGGCATCAGTTTTTCATTTGTTGATGTTCTGTTTTCATATTTTTAGTTTCATTGCTTTCTGCTCTTTGTTTCACTTTTTTTTTTGCTTAGTTTGGGTTTATTTTACTTTTCTTAGTTTTTGGTGTAGGAACTTAGACTATAGATTTGAGACCTAAGCATTAGTGCTATAAGTTTCACTTTCAGTATTGCTTTAGTTGCATCCCATATATTTTGGTGTGTTGTATTTTCATTAAATCTTATATGTTTTATTATTTCCTTGGAAACTTTCTCTTTGATACATGTATTATTTATAAGTGTGCTGTTTAATTTTCAAGGGTTTAATGATTTCATTATGTCTTTCTATTATTGATCTCTAGTTTGATTCTATTAGGATCAGAAAATGTACTCTATGTAATTTCATTTCTTTTAAATTTGTTGAGATTTTTTTCTCTGGCCCAGGATGTGGTCTATCTTGATGGATGATCCATAGGCATTTGAAAAAAAAATACATATTTTGGATTTTTTTGGATGGGATGTTCTATAATGAGGATCCTGTTAGTTGATTGTGTTCTTCAAGTCTTCTGTATCCTACTGATTTTTGGTCTGGTTGGTCCATCAGTTGCTGAGAGGGTTGTATTAAGGTCCTCAACTGTAATTATTGGTTTGATTATTTCTCCTTTCAGCTCTTTAAGCTTTTGCTTCATGTATTTTGAGACTCTGTTGTTTGGCATATTGAGGATTATTATGTCTTCCTGGGGGTTGATTCTTTCATCCTTATTTGTCTTTAGTAACTTTCTTTCCTCTAAAACCTACTTTGTCTGATGTCGGTATACCTGTTCTGCTCTTCTTTGATTACTGTTTGTATGGTATATATTTTTCCATCCTTTTACTTTCAATCTACTAATGTCATTGAATTTGTAGTTTCCTATAAACAGCATATAGTTGAGTCTTGTTTTTTTAATCTACTTTATCAATTGCCACCATTTAATTGATATGATTAGGTTATTTACATTTAAGGTAATTATTGATATCTTAAGGCTTAAGTCTGCTTTTTAAAATTATTTTTCTCTCCATTTTCTCTGTTTCTGTTTTTCTTGCCTTCCTCTGGGTTAGCTAAACATTTTCTAGTATTCCATCTTGATTTATTTATGTTTTCAAGCATATTGCTTTGTACAGTTTCCTTAGTTGTCACTGTGGACATTACTATATATGTCTAATGGTATCAACATTTTACCACTTAGATTGAAGTGTTGAAACTTCCTTTGCCCTCTTCACTTTTAACTATTATTGTTTAGATGTGAGGTGATGTTTTCATTTTTGTTTCAATTATCACATGTGATTTACAAAACTCATGATAGTTTCGTATTTACCCATATTTCTGTTCTTTCTGTTCGTTATTCCTTTTATTGTTGAATCGTATTCTGTGGTAGCGGATTTACCAGTCTCTTTAACAATTCACCTGTTGTTTATAGTTTTTAACTATCAAGAATAAAACTGCTTAGGAACATTCATGTCTTAGCATGACACTCAGGTTTTTGTGTCATCAAGGGCTTTTATTTCTTTGGAATAAATGCCCAAGAATGAAATTGCTGTATCATGTGGTAATTGCAGGTTTAGTTTTATAAAAAATTGCCAACTGTTTTGTAGTGTGGCTGTTCCATTTTACATCTCCCCCAGCAATGTATGAATGATTGAGTTTCTTGGCATGCATACTTCTGCTCTTTCTGTTGTTCTTTCTTCCTCCCTGATGCTTTGAGTTTCCTTCTGCCATCATAACTTTCTGTTTGAAGATCTTCCTTTAGCCATTCTTTAAGAGTAGGTATGCTACTGACAAACACTTTGTTTTATTTTGTCTGAGAATATGTTTATTTCCCCTTCATATCTGAAGGATAGTTTGCTGGGTATAGAATTTGCTATTGAGAGTTCTTTTCTTTTAGCACTTTTGCCTATAGAAATATTGGTAAAAGCAGAAAACAACATGGACAGCAGCCATGAAACAGTGACTCACCCAACTGTAGTGGAAAACAACAATGGCCAGAGTTCTTCATCATCTGCCAGTTTCCCTCCCAATTCTGGTGAGTGTGAAAAGATACATATTACAAATAGCACTATTTAACCTATATTCTTCAATATTCTTGATACAAGCTAATGGAAGCTTTTTGTTTTCTGTTTTGAGGGCTGGTTTTAGGTGATGTTCATAATGATGACTAACATTTATTGAGTGTGTATTATTTGCAAGGCACTGTGCTAATCAACTGACATAACTCTTCTCTGTTAATATCCCCCATGGATGTAGGTACTGTTATTACCCCCATTCCCAAAGTTACAGAGCTTGTGAGTGACAGTTCTGGAACTCTAACCCAGTTTTCTCTGACTATAAAGCTTGTGTTCTTTAACAATTTCTTGTATTGCCTGCCAAGTCACAGTGGCCAAGATGAGGAGACCCCATGTTTTGTGGCCTCAAAGGGCAAGCCTCTCTAATATTTTATAGTTCCTTTATCTTCTAAGTAGCTAATCTCTTATTAATATCCTAGTGCAGGGCTCAGCAAACTTTTTCTGATTTTAACCTTTGTGGGTCATCTCATGTCTGTCACAACTACTCAACTCTGTTACTGCAACATGAAAGCAGCCACAGATGCAGGTAAATGAATGGGTGTTGCTGGGTGCTAATACAACTTAATTTATAAAAATCCATGGTGGAATTGGCCTGTGGAACATAGTTTGCTGACTTCTGTCCTAGAGACACTTTTCTTTCAAATTATTTTGTTACTCAAACTGGAAGAAACTTCAAAAATTATACTCTTTGTACTAAATGGGCACTGTGATATGCTGTTGTTAGAAGTATAAATTGGTGAAAACTTTCTGAAGGGTAATTTGTATAAAAATCTATAGAAATATTTATGCTAATTGACTCAGTAATCCCACTTCTATCTGAAGCTCTATTTTTTAAAAAAAGATTTGTATTAAAATTTTAGTACAAGAGTGTTCTTTACAGAATCATGAAGAATTAGAAACAGCCAAAAAAGCAACCATAGGGAATTAGTTAAGTGACTCTTGGTATATTCACAGTATGTGAGACAGTAAAGCATAATGGTTAAGAGTATGGTCTCCTGAGTAAGACTGCCTAGGTTCAAATCTCAACTCTATGTCTTATTAACCATGACCTTAAGCCACTTCTCTGATCTAAATATTAGTTTCTTCATCTGTGAAATGACAAAAACTATAGTACCTACTTCATAGAATTGTGAGGATCAATTGATGTAATTCATTTAAAGTTCCTTGCACAATTTTCAGAGGATAAATGCAACATAAATGTCACCTGTCAGGAAAATCATGATGACAGAGATGCAGACTTAAAAAAAAAAAAGAAAAGAAAATGGAGAAATGCTCAAAATATAATGTTAACTGAAAAGGCAGGATTCAAACTATATATAAAGTATGACTTCAAATTTGTGTTTAAAAAAAAGAAATAGAAAAAAGAATGGAAAACATCAGTAGATTAGTGATTCAGAGCACCTGGCTTATAAAAACAGACAGATTTAGATTTTAAAACTGGCTCTATAACCAGCAGTGTAATCTTGTTTGAATAACTTACCTTCTCCGGGCCTCAGTTTCCTCATCTGCTAAGTGGGATTAAGTTGTTAGGATGATGAAACTGAGCTTATAGATATAAAATATTTAGCACAGTGCCTGATATATAATCAATACTCTAAATGCTAGCTATTTTAAATTTTTTCTTAATTATACTCACCTATACTTTCCAAATTGTCTTCAGGGAACATATATCACTCAGTAATATAGCTCTGAGTGTACTTTTAGAGTGTCAAAGGGAGCAGTGGGATCTCAGAGCAATATGTTCACATATGTACCCATGGCCTAAGAATTAAATTTATTCAAGGCAATGAACAGATTAGTTCAAGTACAGGAAATTCAAGACTAGCAAAGGTGAAAAATGATAATAATTGTGTAGATGGCATTTTATTTACATAAAAGAAGAGATAAGTATAGAAAAAAATTCACCCAAATAGAAATTTGTGAATTAGAAATCAATTAGGTTAATTTTCTTGGGCACTTTCATGGTATCCTTGCATAAAAAAACAAAGATTTTACTTTTTTCCTATATTTTTAAAGGATTTCTTGGTAATCCAGAAAGAAATGTCAGGATTCTTAATTTGCATTTGATGGTCGCACAAAGGAAGGCCGAACCTAAGCACGCAGCCCGCTACTTGGCTCGCGTTTTATTCCCCAAGGATGTCCTGGCCTGTAGCTCAGTTGGTGTAAATTCTCGCGTTCCAAACCCTGTTGGCCGCCTACCCCTTGATCCAAACAAAATGGCTGCAATAAGAGGTATGTAAAGTCATTATGGAATCTTGTTTTATTATCATTTGGTCATCTGATGGATGTTATTGGCAGTTGAAGAAATAATGATTAAATCTTAGTAAATCAGAACTGTTTTTTTTCACCTGTCTGCCTGACTCAGATTTTACGATTTAATAGTATATAATAGATAACAACTTCTGAAGAATAAAGCTTGTCCATAGATGGTGGAATAAGATAAGCTTTATTGATTATAGTTACTTATGGTTAGTACTAAGTCAGTTCTTCAGTGATGAAACTTGGTACTGAAAAATAAAGGAAAAAAAACCAAAATAAATGTGAGTGAATAAATCACATTTCTGTGCTAGTAACTGGAAGCACAGAAGTCGAACCTCATGATTAATTCACTTTAGCCTTCTACCTTCCTGCCTTTCAGAAATGTGTATGGAGATCCTAGCACTTATAGGCACTGAGTATACAAAGAATGAATATTTCTGTCCATAAGGACTTAACAGTCTAGAAAGGGACACACTGAGGGAAACCGATTAATTCCAATCCAGCATGGTAATATTGTGGAAGCTAAGAGAGCAGAGCAATTACTTCGGGGGCATTAGGGAAGGCTTACTAAGAACAAGACATTTGAGCTGGATTTGGAAGGATTCCTTAGCTAGGTAAAGAAAATAGGAAGGGTATCCTAGGCAGAGGGAGCAGCTTATGGGGAAGATAGACATGTAACGTGCACTGATAGATAGACCATGGTGTAATAATGTTTGCAATAATACTATTTTCTCTATAAGTTTTCTTGTATTTTTAGTTCTAACTCATCCATTGGGGTTATTAAATGGCATTAGCACCCTGAAATAGTTAACTTTTTGTTACATATTTTTTTAAAAACACCAAAACCTCATTACTGGCTCCCTAGGTCAGTGTTTTAGGGAATCGCACATTGGAAGAAATGAGATATTCAAAAGCATCCTCTTTGGGTAGAATTTCTAAACTCTCAGAGAGTTAGAGAAAAGGATAACAATTAAAAATAGAAAATTTTAGTATTTTAAATTTAAAAATTTCTTGTTGGTTTTTTTGTTAACTTTTTTTCCCTTAATTTTCATGAATGCTTTCTGCTATTTGCAGAGTATCTGGCAACAGCTTTTCCCAACCATGATTTGCGTGAATGTGGAAAAGACTGGAGAATCTGTATTACCTATATCAATTCTCTGATCCGTTATGTATGCTCTGACTCCAAAAGAACAGTAAGTTATTTTTCTTCTAAATATGGTCACTACTGTATAAGTGCATACTGCATACAACTTTAGAACTGAAAGCATGACACACAGTGTCTTCAGGAATGTGCTCAGAATCTTGTTTGTTTAATTTAGGAGCAGGGCATGTTCTCAAAAGCATACTGCTTGTTTATTTCACTCTTTGGTATTTATGCTTCATAAAAATATCCTAAAGATAAAATAAATCAAATATAATGTTATAATTAGTATGTTTGAAGCCAAGGGCTATACTAAAAAAAATATTTCAGTCACAAAGATATTTGGCAAATCTTTGTCAGCATCCCAACGAATAACACAGGGCAGACTGTGGTGCTGCTTAGCTGTTCTAGTGGTAGTTAAGGATGGCACAGGAGGAAAGGGAGGCCCTTCATTACTTATTCACTTTCAATGATGGCAGAACCTGGTGAAAATAATACATGTCATGAGGTTAAGCTATCACAGATATTTTATATTGTGTATGGTTACATGGTAAATGGGAATCTGACTCCTCTTTCATTCAGTCTATCTTCAGAGTCCATTAGAGATTTTTTAACATGAATGGGTCAGTAGGGAAGAGTGTCCTGTCTATTGCTTTCTCCTGACAAACTTAATGACAGTTCCTAACTTCCACCCATGTGTCTAAAAGCCCCATTTTATTTTCACCATGTCTAGTCTCCTGTGTCTCTAGAGTAAGTTTATGGAAACTATTTGCTGCAAATATTTGTAGCTGAGCTTATATTTTCCTGGCGAATGGCTCGATTCTAGTGATAGCTCAAGCACCATCTGTCTGAAACCAAATCTGCTTATTTTTCACATTCCCTTTTATTTCCTACAAAAATTGCACCCTAAACATTTGAATGTAAAATTAAGATACTGCCTGGAAAATGGTAATTTGCATATTTGCTTAGGCATCGGAAGAGAAGCAGCATCTGCCAAGTGCCTGCTGTGTACTTGACTAGGAGTAGGGTAGGAGTGGGGTAGGTCCTCGCCATTCAAAGTGGGGCCATGGACCAGCAGCAGCAGCAGCACTGGAAAGCTTGTGAGAAATGCAGTCTTGAGTTCTAACTGGACTCGCTGAGGCAGAATTTGCATTTTAGCAAGACCCCCAGGTGATTTGTGTGCACACTGAAGTTTGAGAAGCTCTGTCCTAGAGCAGCGATTATCAACTGTGGGTACATATTAGAATCACGTGAGACATTTATTAAAAAGTTATTAAAGTTATTAATGCCTGAGTTCCCTCACTCCATCCACCAGAGGTTCTGGTTGAATTTGCTGAGAATGGGGCCCAAACACAGCTTTTTTAAAAAAAGGTCCCTAGGGTAATTCAAATATTTAAATGTGCAGCCAGATTTGAAAGCCACTGGGGAAAGAGAAAACAAACAAAAAACATTAAAAAAACCCCAAATGTTGTCATCTTCAGGAAACTCATTTATTTGTTTATTCATTAAATGTTTATTAAGCACTTATTTTCTGCCAGCAATTATCATCCAGTTTACTGGCTAGAGCTACCAAGTGCCCCAGGAAGCAGCAGTCACGGCAGCTTGAGGAAGAGTCGAATCCACACCTAATACTTTGATCATGGCACACAATATCTGTGGGCTTATGCCCACCTAAGGGGCCCTGGTTGATGATGGAGCATGTCCATATTTTTTCACAATGGAACTTTGTTTATTGATACCTTTTTGTGTTTCAGCAGAAAACTGTTGCCTACAATAAAGTCCCTACCAACACCAATACACTAGCATCTGCAAATTTGAATGATAAAAGGGGTGGTGATGGCGGTGAATGCAGTTTCCAGTTATTTCAGCAAGCAGCTGCCCCAGAAACAGGAGCAAGTGTCACTTTTCAGCAGAACAGCAGTGCTTTCTTTGAAAGATTTAAACAACGTTCCACTGTTGATTCAGCACTACCTTTTGAAACAGTGTGTGAGTTTCGAAATAAGTTCTCTTGATGATAGATGTTGAATCTGGATGATACTTTTATGGGGTTCATTGTACTATCTTTCTGCTTTTATGTATGTTTGAAATTTTTTCATAATAAGAAATCTAAACAACTTAATCTCCTAAATTAATGAGTTAATGAAATATGGATACCCAGTTCTGAGACTGATAGTTTTAACGTTAAGTGAAGCCCATTATTTTTCCTTCAGAAAGCAGTTCTCTGCTAACTCCTTTGAATGGTGTGAACTCTCAGGTTAGGCACCCTCCTCGAGGTAAAGATGAAGGAGCTACAGCTGGATGAGCCAGAAGTAATTCAGGGGTCTTGCTCTCTGTGTGCCTGGCATATTGCAAGTGCTCCATAAAGAGTTTTTGCATGAATGACTGAATGCCATTACTCAGAACATTGTGCCCTCATGCTAGCTGTCTGCCAGAGGCTATCCTACTTCATTAGTGTCAGCTGGCTGCGGGTTCTGTAGGTGACTGTGCCACCTCCCTCTCATGATCCCTAATGCCCTCTCCCCAAGATGCTGGGGTTTATAGGCACCTGAGGTAGCAAAACTATTTTCTATCTCTCCCCTGCCCCCCCCCCATGTCAACCCCAAGTAGAACATTACCTGTGAGCCTATTCATATGAAATTATTTAAATGATACATCATTATAGTATGTTTTTTTCCATTATAAAAATAACAACTACTGTATTTGCTAAAGTTATATACTGTAGAAACAGATTCTCAGCATCCATGATATCCAAGTTCTAGATTTCTCTTGTCACTGTTCAGATTCCCAGGAGAAAGAATCCAGTTTGGGAGGTTGGGTTACAGGTCTCTGACCCTGACCCACCTAGAACCAGAGGCCAGGGCAGCTAAGCACATTGTGAGCCAGGCAGCTGCCCCAGTTGGCACATAGTCTATGATACCATTTTAGTTTTCAAAATCAGAAAATATTTAGGAAGGAAGAAAAGCTCCTACAATCAAGATACCTTAAAAAACTATTATGGACAATTTAATTTTCTTTTTCCTTACTAACCTTTTAAAACATTATGTTCTCCAGGTAGTTACTCTTCTTTTTAAACATATGTATATGTTTTTCCTCAAAAATCTCCAATTGTCATAATCACTGCTTTGAACAGATATGTAAAATTCCATTGAGTAAGTGTACCCTAATTTATTTAACTACCTCCCTCTTGTTATATTTTTTCGAGGATTTTTTGGAGGGGATTATCAGTCGTATAAATCATACTGCCTAAAACCTCCAACTTCGTCTTATAGCTTTTTATGTATTTTGGATTCTTCACTTAAGTGAGGTTTTCAGAATTTGAAATACTAGGTTAAAGAGTATTAACTTTTTTCTGACCCCTCATTAATATTTCCAGGTTAATCTTTCAGAGTTAAGTCTTTGGACCCACTGAGTGAATTTTGAAGTAATTTAATCTCTCTTGGTAAATATTGGGTCTGGGGGACTCAACAATTTATACTGTCACCCCCTAAATGATGGATATTCCAAGATGGAAAATATTTAAGAATCAGATTGTATTTCTCTAATATATTTTCTTCAACAAATAATTACTATATGTAAAATATATTTTTCAAGTGTGGCTAATTCAAATCACTGTGGATTGAAGAGCGATGGTGATGATTAGGTCGTAGAGTTGAGAAATGAAAACAGACTTAAAATTTATTTTTCAGTTCAAATAAATTATTTAAAATATATCTAAGATGAATTTGTTGATTTTTAAATGAGTTTAACACCAAATAGAAAGTCTACATTTTAAAAATTATAAATGTTTCAGTAAGAATCATGGTGCTTATTTTTGAAAAGGCTTTTTTTACAATTAGGAAAACAGTGCATTAAGATGACTTAGACTTTGTTATTAAATGTAATGAAAACCTGATTGGGACCTAAAAGGTAGAATACTGAATTATCTTGAACAATCAGGGCACATGTAATCATACCAGCATTGATTCCTGTTTCATTTCTCATGCTGTTTCATGATACACTAACAACTTAAAGCTTTAATTTTTTTAACCTCTCAAGTTCTTGAGCCTAAAATTTCAGAAAAATCTACCTTTCAGTGACAGCTTTATAAAAAACTTGAACCTAACATCTGCCACAAAAATTGACATCTTTTTTCTCTTGCTTCTAGACTATCTTGGAAATCCACGTAGAAATATAAAGATACCATACTCAATCCTGAGCATAGCGAAAGCAAAGTGTCGCCCAGAGCTGTCAGCTAGATACCTTATTCGCAAACTGTTTGCAGAGGAAGTCCTGGTAAAAAGTAGTGTCCAAGGAAATCCGGCGCATGGCGTATATGCCCTTAACTTGAATTTGATGAATGGTCTCCGAGGTTTGTATTAGAGAAGGACAGAAAGAAAAATCCATTCGGTTTGTGTGTATTCTGAGGATAGGGGGTTCTTACATCTTCCTCATTAGGGCACAACAATGAGCAGGTTCATGAATTGTGTTTCTTTTTGCATTTGTGTTCTTAGGGCTAATGGCTCTGTCTTGAATGGCATTCTTGGTACAGGAAAGGCATTATTTACTGTGGCTCCCTAATATGGATTGCCAGAAGTATGGAAACTCAAACACCTTCATTTACTGAGGTTCAAGGTTGAAACTGCTGGGCTTTGTCAGTTTGCAGAAGTGTCAACAATAGCACAGCAGGCTAATTGGCTAGTTTTTTCTTACACACATAAGCATAGTATAGCCTATATCTATTACATATATAGATGAAGTAATAAAGCTTTCAAAAGCAATTCTGTGAAATCTTAGATTTAGACAAAACAGGAAGCAGAGTATTTCTTATTTATGTCATTGATACCCAGCAAAGACATAGTTCCGAGCCCCAGCCTGATCTCAGCTGGTTCCTACATTCATATCACACATTTCACATTGAACAAATTTGAACAATACTTGTGTTTCAGGCTAAAATAAAGAAACCTGAAAAATAAGTATTATAGAACCTTTCATAAGCATTTGCTATCATCTAATCCAATTGTTTTCATTTTTTTTTACTGCAGTGAGATAAACATTTTACATTGTGTTTGATTTAAAAAAACTGAAGCAAAATTTTCACAAACAATACTTATTCTTTCTATGAGAATTACATTCAAATGTTTACTATTCTGTTTTTTGAAAGTGCTACTAGTACTGATTTCATGACGTAGTAATTGATCACGATCTGCAATTTGAACGGCACTGATCTAACCCTCCAGGCCAAAAACTGAAACCCAATTCCTCTTACCTTATAGTAAAAAAAGAACACATTTTATAACCAATTCAGAAATACAAGTGTTTATAGAAGAAAATAGTGTCTTTCTAATTAAAACTTTTTAAGTGAGGAGAAGGTGACTTTTATAGTTTAAATATCTGGGTTGGACCAATTCCTTAAAAATTAACTAAAGATATTATTCTATGTATTTCTTTTTGTTTTATCTCTTATTGAAATATCTTACAAATCAAGATGTCTTTTGTAGTAAAAAATGTTTAGCACAAGTTGACATAGTATCCACATATGGCATGTTTTAACAAATTTCACATAAGACTTAAAGTTCTCCTCTGTAGAAGGGTAGCTATATGAGTTATTTCAGGAGAGAGAATACAGAGTCATCACTGTCCTGGGGGGCAGAGCCAAGGCCAAGGAAATTGACAAGAAAATATATTTTACTTTAATATGAGAACAAAATGAACTTAGAGAATGAAGAGTCAGAGTAAAGGCTCATTGACCAGATATGAGATTCCTATACTCATAGGAGGACTGGGCTTTATGGCCTCTAACATTTCTTTAGAAGTATTAGTTCAGTATAAACTATTTAAAACATAAAGAAATGCACAGAAAATAATATAGTAAAATAATAAACACCTGTCTAACCAGTACAGATATAGAAATTTTGCCTTTTGTCCTTCAGGTTTTTTTTTTTAAATAATAAAGCATTACTGATATCATGAAAACTCCATTCCATTATCCCTTTTCCCCCGCCTTTCTCCCCAGAAGTAATCACAATCTTGGAGTTGGATCTAACATTCTCATGTACCTTTTACACATTTGCTACCTATGTTGATAAATCCATAAATAATATGTGATATTGTTCTTTAGCTGTTTTAATGTACATAAATGGGGATATATAGTACATAGCCTTTTGCAAATTATTTCACTCAACATTTTTGAGATTTACTTCATGCATTTTAACTGCTGATTGGTGTCCCATTGAAGGAAGAAACCAGTTTATTCTATTGTAATATAATTTCTTATCCTAAGATTTTATTATTTGGGAGGATGGTTCTGGAAATTAGTAGTCAAAGGACATTATGTCCAATAGCCAAAGGTATTGATTTCATTTAAGAAACTATTATTTGATGCTCTCTAATGAGAGTTCAGTATCACTTAAGAGCTCTTTAGAGAATGGTTTATGTGGAGAAAGTAGGCTGCAGATTTTGTAATCAGCAAACAACCTCTACTCCTATACCCTCTCATCCATTTCTGCATATTACAGAACTATAAAATCTTAGCAATAGGAAATGCATTACAGGTCCTCTATCTAATACAACTCACCCAGAGTAAGAATTCTGATATATAGCCACCTCCCCTTGGCTTGAACATTTCCATTGATGGCAGTCTACTACATTTTAAAAGGGCTCTAATTCATGAGAAAGTTCTTTTTCCAAGTGACTCAAAATTTACCTTTTCGCAAGTAAGACACATTTGTTCTACTTCTTTCAGAGCTAATTAGGGTAGATCCAGTCACTTTTCATGTTGATAGGCCCCTTCAAGTATTAAAAGACAGCTGTTATTTCTTACTGGATCATTAGGAAGTAATAAATATAGCCTCTCCCCACTTCAAGTTCAGAACCAAGTGAGAGCCAGTAGGATCTGGAAGGTGGAGATAAAAGTATTAGCTTTATTTTTGATCAGACATGTCCGGTTCTTTTATGCTTTCCAATTTCAAAGTCCTTCTACATGGAAGCATGATGATTGGAGAATAAATGTTATTCCCTACTTCTTCTCATTAAGTCTTACACTTTTACAGTTAAATATCTCCATTTCCTTTAATAATTCCTCATATAAATATTTTCCTAATCTTTCATGATGTGATTCAGTGACTAACTTCAGATGTACTCAAGTTAACTCAGACTTTTCAATGGAGATTAACTCTAGATTAGCTTTTCTCATTTCTACAACTGGAACCTTTTCCCCCAAGAAACTTCTTTTATGACTAGTGTTTCAGAGAACACATTTTGGGAAATAGCAACTAATTTAAGCTCCTCATTACAGCCTGTAGAAAGCTTCACAGGTACTGTATTTGTCTTCCAGTCTATTATGTGTCCTAGCTTTGCTGTCATGGGCAGATGGGACAAGCCTACTTTCCATAACTTCTTTTTTTGTTAATAAAAATGTTCAGTAGGATAGAGCCTGATACCAAATCTGGTGACATACCACTAAAAGCCTCCTTCCAGGCTAACACTGACCTATTAATTAGTCCTTTGTATATGAAAGCTTTTTAATTTTGTTGGATAAATGCTATGTTTATGGCACTGGCCTGATTTTCCAGCCTGTTAATCCTATTGAAAAACAAATGAGATTAATGTATCCAGCTAATGCTGGCCTGTAGTGATCGCCAGATCAATTTCTGAGGGCTCAAAGGTACTTAGGAAGTTACCTAAAAATGTATCTGAGGGCAGCTCTGCTCTTCTAGTTAACACCTCTCTTCCATACCTTGCCTTTTGTCTTCTCACTTTCTCTAAGAGTGCCCCTGAGCTATATTGCTCTGTCAGCTTTCCTTAAGGAAGTCTTCCTCTAACTGCAAGATCTAAAGACCACAAAATATAGCAGCTGTAGCTTCTTGCCTCTAAAAGTATGAAAGACACTGCAGCCTCTTATGTGTTGCCAAGCCTTTGCATGTCTTTATTTGATATAATGAATAACATGCATGTTTGATCAATTTAAGAATAAGAAAAGTTTACGCTGGGTACCGAAGGCAGCAGAGGATTTCCATTCTGGTTATGAAGCAAGGTCATGGGATGTTATTGTTTTATTGTGATTTAAAAATGCTACTA
Organism: Eidolon dupreanum; assembly: GCA_028627145.1. Lineage (NCBI taxonomy): Eukaryota > Metazoa > Chordata > Mammalia > Chiroptera > Pteropodidae > Eidolon > Eidolon dupreanum. The sequence continues at coordinate 7,104,824 of CM053505.1, read as the reverse complement.
TTTCATATTATGTTTTTAGATTTAAAAAAACTCATTAAGCTAATTTAATAGTCATAGGCCATATATTTTAATTAAAGTCTTAATGACCCTTTCACAGCAATAGAACTAAGGTTGAATAAATTCATTTCTCTGTGAAGTGATTTCTAAGTAACTTATGTTTTGGGTCTTTGCCATCAGAATTTCTCCAGGAGAACTACCCGAATTGTGACTTAACAGATTCTGGATATGACTGGAAGTTGTGTATGACGGCTATCAATAGTTGTATCCGCAGCATTCGATATGAATTCAATAAGTCTACATCCCAATAGGAGCCACTTCCAGCAACAATCCCTTCAGCGAAGTAGGAGCCAAGAGATGACAATTAAACTGATCAAAATACTTGAATATCAGCCATCCTACTTTTTTGTGTGTGCTATTGCATTTTCCTGTAAGATTCTCAAATTATAATTCTAAACTTAAAAGACTGTTGTAGTGGTATTGTAGTCCTACATTTATACCTAAAGAGATAGCCAATGTTTTTTTTTTTTTCTTTCTTGTCCACATATGAGGAGGAGTTGCATGGGGAAGATGTGTAATATTTCATGAGCAGAGCGATGGGCAGTATTCCATAAGAACCGCTGATTAAGGGAATGTCCTTAAACTCTATAAGGTTAACTGACCAGTTAGCTCAGCTGGTTAGAGTGTAGTGCTAAGAAACTCCTTAAGACTGCTTTCATTGCTGTTGTAATGTAGAATGAGAACAGCACGTTTAGCTCTTAATGACACGTGAATTCTAAGTGTTAGTCACGCAGATATAGATAGTGAAGTAAAAAGCCATAGTTGAATATGCAAACCATAATGCTGAGTTTAGGAACTTGTAGGTAGTAGATATTCAATATTTGTAAAGTGAATTGTCACTACAGAGCTTAGGTTTTTTCACTAATTCAGAAGTGGGGTATAGTTCACATATAACCAAAACACCTGTGCTGGCTTTCTTTTACATCCATTAGGGGATTTCATAGGATTGACATCATATTTTTTGATCTGAGCTTTCCAGAGATGAGACCTATATTCTTTCAATTTACTCCTGATAAGAACGGCATACTTTTAATTATCTCCTGATAATATTTTGTTACAGAAGTTTTCTAAAAGTCCACATAGAAAATCATATCAGACTTTCTGGTTCCATAGAAGTAACGTGAACTTAAGAATACAATGCTATGAATAAAAAGAATCTGATCAGATTTAGACAGTAACATTTTTTGCTTTCTGAAATGTTTGGGTGAAGGTTTAATATGTTAGTGATTGCATCTACTAGTCAAAAAGCATACAAATTTAACTCTTACAATGTTTAAATAAAAAAATGCTGATCAGAAATTCAATTAGGAAAAAAGTTATCTTAAAGGATGTTGGCAGGATATTGGAGAATTAAAAAATAGTTTCACTTTTCTCATGAATAGAATTTTAAAGTTCCTGACTGTTTATTTTGTTTTAAGCACTTTAAAGTTCTTGAATGTCTCAGCCATAGGGAATACTACATAATTTCACTGTTTGATCATTTGTGTTTAAGAAACATTTTGTCAGTTATAATGCCATCTTTCAGCTTTCAACCTATCAAACAGTCCTCAGTTACATTCATTTTATGACATTCTTAGTTATTCAAAAAGCAAATTTTTTCCTTGTGAGAGTTCAACTTTCAGTTAGGGCCATTTGCTTGTGACCCATGGCTTTGTCTTAGATAATTGATGTTCATTAACTTTGGTTTTTTGGTAAGGTAAAGAAGAAACTCAATAGAAAGTGATAAGGTAGTCAAACAATGTAAGTTGTATGAAAATTGACAAGTCTTTTTATCTTTGTGACTTGTGAGATAGTTTAAGATGGTTTTATATAATTGATTTGTAGACTAGATACATTATTTTCAAAAATATTTTGAAGACTAACTTAGACTTTTAGAGTATTTTACTGAAATATAGTATAGTTTTATAAAGAGGTTAAAATTTTAAGACTGTTCTCCAAATAACTTGCTGTTAGTTGCATTTAGCTTAAGACTATAGTATTTCTATGCATATCTTTATTTGTTTAGGCTATGCCAACAATAGTCTTAAAAAGTAGATAATTCAAGCCAAAAAAATCTTCTATTGAGGGCAAAAGAGCTTTGAGCAGTTATTCAGAATAATTCATCTAAGGTATTCTTTGGCTTCACCATTCAGTTCCACAAATAATTCTACAAACTGCTGGTAATAGAGTTAATATAGAAAAGTAAAACTATATCCTAGGCAAGATTAAAATTCAAATTTCGTATGTAGATTTCAAATTTGGTTTGTACTTTATACAAAATTTATATCTGAAATATTCCCTAGATTAGAAGCAAAATTACAATAACAAAAACTTCAGATTTACAAACTTATTTCAAGGTTTATTTGGTTAACTTTATTATGATAGTTGCTTATATAAGTTATTAGACCAGCCTGAACTTTCCATTAGATTGGTAATATTCTCTAATTTACATTGTCCAATATGGTAGTCATGAGCCACATGTGGCTCTTGAGCACTTGAGATGTGACTAATTAGACAAGTTAACTAAATTTTCAATTTTATCTCATTATAACTAGTTAAAATTAAAATTTAAATAGCCACACATAGATAGTGGCTACTGTATTGGATAGCACAGTTTAGAATGTTCTTCATTTTTTAAAATAAAAGGTATTTAAAATGGTCCCCAAAGTTTGAATAAAAATAATATGCACTTAAAGTTTGAATCAAAATAATATGCACTTAACTGCTTTAAAAACACTGAGCAAAATAAAGTTCATAAAATTGCTTCATATTTTATTTTATTTTTAGGTATTTTATATATTTTATTTTATAGTATTTTATTTTTTATATTTTATTTTGCAGTATTTTAAAAATTTTTTATACTTTATTTTAAACAAAATTAGACCTTTTCTGTTTTCAAAATTTCACAGATTTATCGGTCCAATGTCAAATATTTGTATTAGTGCAATGTCAAACATTTGTATTAGCCCAATGTCAAACATTTGTATTAGTGCAATGTCAAACATTTTAAATGCCTGTTTTTAAGACCATTTTTGGTAAATTTATCTTTAATATATTATTTTGTTTTCAAATAAATAAAAGGAGTTAACATTTAAAATATTCTTAATACAGATGCTTGGCATTTTTAATGGAGTAATTTTATAGAACTTTTACTGATGTCATCTATAGTTTTTTTTTAAATTAATGATAACATTTTCCAGCCAGATCCATAAGTATGGCACAATTAGAATATTTGCTTTCCTTCTTGATAAGCAAAACAGAATAGTGTAATGCAATAACATTAATTTACTATTATCAGTGTTAATTGTAAGGCTATTGAAAACGTTGGAAGTGTTTCATCCTTCCTCAGTAAATTATAAGTGTTAGTAAAGCATAATATTTCATACTTCAATGCTTATTTAAGTATATGGTAATATTTTTGTTTTGGCCACCAAAGCTTAGATTTTCAGTTCTGGTTTTCACTTTTCTTTATAGCCCATATCCACATCTAGTAGAGTATAGTAGTCCCTCCTCATCTGCAGGTGTATGTTCCAAGACCCCCAGTGGACGCCTGAAACCTCAGATAGTACCCACCGAACTCTACATACGCTATAGCTTTTCCCTGTACATACATATCTATGATAAGGTTTAAACTACTCTTGTACTTTGGGGCATTCTTAAGTAAAATAACGGTTACTTGAATACAAGCACTGCAATACCATGATAGTTGATCTGGTAACTGATAACCAATAACTGAGTGAGTGTACACAGCATGGAGATGGTGGACAAAGGGATGATTCACATCCTGGCGGGATGGAGCGGGACAGCATGAGATTTCATCATGCTACTCAGAATGATACACAATCTAGAACTTCAGAATTGTTTATTTCTGGAATTTTCCATTCAATATTTTCAGACCTTTGTTGAATGTGGGTAACTGTGGCCATAGAAAGGGAAACCTCAGATAAGCGGGGCAGTACTGTGATATCTCTGCAGCATTCTGCAACAGTGGCAATAACTACATTTACTCTGGTGTGGGAGTAAAATTCTTGTCACCGCTTCCTTCACCCTAACTTATTTTAACTCAACAATACATAAAATTTGAGTTGACCTTTTTCACCATGGTAAATCTTCTCGTCCACTTTGAGACAGAATAATTGCTAATCTCAAATAATTAGTAAAATTGATTTGGAAGATTGATAAGTGATAGGTACAAATCTAGCATACCAACACAGGTGGGCAAAAAATATTACTTTTTCTATAACAACGTAATTTTTGTTTTGATTGCACAGATTCCAGGTGTTCTCACCAGCCCTTATGGTCAGATGGGGCCGGGAGCACCGGTGGGTGGAGCTATGTTTCAGCCCACTTTCCTTTGTGTGACCAGGTAGGGCTAGTGCAGGCAACTCCCAATTTTTTCAGGCAGGCTTTCTGGTCTGGAGGGGCCAGGAGCTACCCTCAGCCTTGGCTATGAGTTGATCCCTGTGCCTGGACAGAGCAGGGGAAGACTTTGTGCCAGGTACTGGCTTTGCTCTGGGGTAGGCAGCATCACCTACCCAGCTCCAGTGAGGTTTCCAGATATTCCCAGCAGACTCTCTGGCCCATGAGCCCAGGAGCCACTCCTCAGCAGAGCGGCAGTGACTCAGCACCCTGCCTTGGTGTGGGCAAACCAGGCCTTAAAGCAGGCAAAACTCCTCACTGAATCTGGCAGATCTGCACTCCAATGAGTTCCCTGGTCAGAGTGCACCCCAACGTAGTTCTGCAGATGAGCAAAGCTGCTAGCTGGGATTACTACTTGAGTGCTGCAGGTAGGAACTCAGTTGACCAAGATCCCTGTGCTGGTTATTGCGAGCCGCTCCTCTCTTCCTCATCTTAGATTCACAGTGGTTGAGCCCTGCAGATTCTCCTGTAGGCTACTGGGGCAAGGCCAGAGTATGGGCTCCCACAAAGCATGCACAATGCTTGGGGGCTGGTTGTACTCTGGGCTTTCTTCCCATTGGAGGGACCAGAGGCTCCAGGGAGACCTCTCCACATGGTGCTGCGATGGCCTGGGGGTAGGCAATGTGGTCAGCCTGTAGCCACTTCTCCTACCCTTCTAATGCAGTCTGTCTTGGTCTCTGTAGTGCAGGGTGCTTCCGCTTCACCCCTGTTCTAGGATTCTCCCAGTGGTGTCTTCTACATGAGTTGCTGTTCTCATGGAGGGCAAGGAGAACCAAGTCAGGAAGGAGCTATGTCGCCATCTTGGTGGTGCCACTCTGCATTTTGTTTTAAGCCTCCATACACTAGGAGTAGAAAGTTCACCTTAGTCATTCAAGATTTTTGAGTTGACCAGGCATGCAAGAAAGGACACAAGACAGGAAAGGACATAGGTTTGGGAGAATAACAATGGGATTTTCATCCTTTTATCGATTGCTTCTAAGTTTTAGGGGTCTTACACAATGCCAAACTGGGGAGAGGGATTCAGAATTAGGTTCTTATTTTTCTTAGTCATCATCAGCTGAGATATCTGTCTCATCTGGTCTTTAGTCATCGGTCCAGAGCCATTTTTATTCCTGTCCGCAATACCCATTCAGCTCCAGTCTCTGTTCCTTCCAGGTCTTCATTAAGCTCATGGGAATGGTTTTATTGCTGCTACATTATTTTCCATCACAGGAAATGTGTTTTATCCAGTTCTCCATATACTTCTGTGCAAGACCAGCTACATGCAAAATGATGAATTCAACTTTCATATTATTATTATTTTTTATCACTTAATCTTTTTTTAAATTAAGTTTATTAGGGTAACATTGGTTAGTATAATTATATAATTTTCAGGTGTACATTGTCATTTGACATCTGTATATTCTATTGTGTTTACAACCTAAAGTCCAGTTACCTTCAGCTACCATATATTTGATCCCCTTTACCCACTTCACCCTCCTCCTATCCCCCAATGTTAGACCCCCTTTACCCTGTCCACCACTCCCCTCCTGCCCTACCCCACTAGTAACTACTAGTCTATAGTCCATGTCCATGAGTGTCTGTTTGATTGTCCTGCTCATTTGTTGCTTTTAGGTTTATATCCCACATATTAGTGAAATCATGTGATTTTCAACTTTTTCTGTCTGGTTTATTTTGCTTAGTATGATTATCTCAAGTTCCATTCATGTTGTTACAATTGGCAGTATTTCATCTCTTCTTAAGCCTGAGTAATATTCCATTGTATATATGTACCACAGCTTCTTCAGCCAATCATCTATCATAGGACACTTCAGTTGCACCCATGTCTTGGCCACTGTGAATAATGCTGTTATGAACATTGGTGTGCAAATATCTTTTTGGATATGGGTTTTCAAGTGTTTGGGGTAAATACCCAGTAGAGGGATTGTTGGATCATATGGTAGATCAATTCTTAGTTTTTTGAGGAACCTCCATACTGTTTTCCACAGTGGCTGTACCAATTTGCAATCCCACCAGCAGTGTATGAGGGTTCCTTTTTCTCCACATCCTCTCTAACATTTGTTATTGATTGTCCTGTTGATTATAGCCATTCTAACAGGTGTGAGATGGTATCTCATTGTGGGTTTGATTTCTTTTTCCCTAATAGCTAGCAATGTTGAGCATATTTTCATATATTTGTTGGTCATTACAATTTTCATATTATTTAAATAGCACACTTTTATTTTTTAGCATTCTATTTTGGGATTATTTTGGACTTGGAGAAGAGTTGCAAAAATAATATAGAGTTCCCATACACCCTTCCCCCAGCTTCCCCTAAATGTTACCAGCTTTCATAACCATGGTACAATTATCAAAACTAGGAGTTAACATCCGTACAATACCATTAACTTCAGACTTTATTTGTACTTTACCAGGTTTTCCACTGAAGCTATTTTTTACTTTTAGGATTCAATTCAAGATCCCGTATTGCATTTAATTCTTATGTCTCCTTAATCTCCTCCAATTTGTGGCAGTTCTCAGACTTTCTTTGTCACCCCTGACCGTGACACTTCTGAAGAATACTGGTCAGTCACTTTGTAGAATGTTCCTCAATTTGGGTTTGTCTGATATGTTGTGATTAGATTGAGGTTATGCATTCTTGGGAAGTACCCCCCAGGGATGATGTGCTCTTCTCAGTATCACAGCCTTTTGAATTTTTCAATAAACTAAGTTTCAAGAAAGTTCAGTTGTTTGCACAAAACCGTAAGAGCTGCTAGCACCAAAGCCAGAAACAGACCACAGGTCTCAGTTTATCCGAGGGATGTTAACACAAAACTATAAATCCTTTCATATATTTTTCAATACTGCTGAACTATTCAGCAGTTTTCTCCTAGTACCATGCCTGCTGAGTCCTTATTTGGTCTCTGCACAATGAAGTGTGGGAAAAGGAGAGGCTGGGTGATGGACAGAAATCCTAGCAGAAAAATAGCACTTTCAAACTTCATGAGGTTGAGCATTTGCTCGGTGTCCCTGCCGCTTCACGAATGGTGGTGATGATGATTACTACTCTGATCCCCAGCTGTGTGCAGGTCTCAACTCAGCATTACCACCTCCATTCTAGAATCTCTGAAGAAGAGAAGCTGAAAACCCACATTTCCCAGAACCCCTGTCTCAGTCTGGTTCCAGTTTAGGGTTTGTTGATAAGAGGAACTTGCATGAATCTGAAGGCTGAGAAAAGTAGAAGTTGTTTCTCTCCATAAGCAGGCACACGGGCAGACATGAGATTTACAGGAGCTTCCTGAATAACTCATGAGAATCATGAAATTCTCTGCTGCAGATGGGTGGGGGTAGCTGAGGGGATTTTCAAAGATTCTTCAACAGCTTTCCAGTAGTCTTTCCAGAATTTTCCATCTTGATGCTTTAAGTTGAGGTCTCCAGTGTCTACTATCTTGATCTTTGGTGATACGTTCTTTGACCTTGTCTTTCCTACCTCTTTACATAGTCCCATAAACCACTAACTAATTCCTATGCTAAAAACCTTTATATCTGATATACATAGCATGGTTCTGTTCTTCTAACAGACCTCTGAGTAGTACTAGAATGCATTTAATTCTCTCACCACCCCAGGAGTCAGGTGTCATTGGAAATGAGGGAACTTACAAGTCGATTGTTCCATTCCCACATCTAGCCAGGAGCAGTTTAATGAATATTTCAGATGTTTTTAGCGATAAAATTGAACATTTTTGTTATCAGAATGGGTATTCTTATGTGAAAAGAATGAAGATCAAGACTGTCTTTTGTCTTTTCTCTTTCAACTATAAAAGGCTGTTTCTACATGAAAGCATTTCCAGGCACTCTGAAAGCTTTCAGAGACCATAACCTGAGGACCGGAGATTGATAAACCCCTTTTCCTCCAGTCAGTGTATTAGAGCACACAGAGCCTGTCTTCACATTACTTAATTGCTCAAGTATTCATCTCCCCTTCTAACCTCAAACTGTGTCTTCAATGCCTGGGAGAAGTAGGTGCCCAATAAACAAAGGCATTTCTCATTCATCCTTCCTTACCATGCTGAAATCCACCATTAGTTTGATTTCTTTGGTGTGAGCCTAATTTTATTGTTCCCCCTGTTAAAATAAGTTCTATCTGTATTCATCCTCTATGCCTTCATGTAGCTACACCTGTTAAATCCATTCCTCATAGTTGGTTTGACTTGGAGTGTGAGAGAGCGTGAGGACTTCCTAGTCTTGAGAGAGATTTCTACACAAGGTGGTATGTGCAATAAGGGTTGCAGCATACTCTGTAACAGCATAAAACATGGAAATGATGTGTTAAAGAATAATCTTTTTTAAAAGGTAAAATTATGGCTCTCATACAGATATAAAATGAACATATGTTAGAGATTTTATTGAATATATTGCTAATGATAGAACTGGTAAGATGTCACAACCATTTCAAAGGACAATCCAAAGAACAGACATATTTATAGATTAGAAGTATTAAAATGAAAGTACAAATGGAGGCAAAATTGGCTTCTTCCACAGTTGAGGAGGGATATCAATCAAATCACCACCAGACGATTTATTTGCATAGAACAAGAATTAGGTAAGAATTATTTTGCATTGCTATCAGTTATATACCATTTACAGAGTAGGAAATCAATCAGATAACCAAGAACGGTGTGCTCTAAACAATGTACAGTTTTCCAATGAAGTACAGATTTTTCCCTGAGTGTAAATATTCATTAATAGAGAACTGGTAACATAAACTGCTACGACAGTGGGAAAATATGCATCTATTATAAGGAATGTGGCAGATTATTCTAGTAAAAGGCAAGCCAGAGACTGAAAATATTCATAATTCATATGTCTGATAGAGGACTTATATCCATTATACATTAAAAATTCTATAAATCAATAAAAGTCAAATAACCCAATTTAAAAATGGGCAAAATTCTTGAACTGGGTACTTCATAAAAGATGTAGGAATGGCCAATAAACACGTGAAAAACTGCTCAATATCATTGGTCATCAGGAAAATGCAAATTCAAATTATAATGAGATACCAACATACACTCACCAGAATGGCTGACATTGTAAAGACTGGCAATACAAAGTGCTGACAAGAACTGGAATAACTGGAATGCCATACACCACTGATAATATAAAATGGCATAGTCACCGAGGGAAATGTTTGGTAGTCTCAAATAAAATTAAACATACACTACTTATGACCTGACAATTATAAGTATATTCTCAAGAGAAATGAGTGCATATGTCTACAGAAAGAGTTCTAAGAGAATGTTCATGGTAGCTTTATGTACAAGAGCCAGAAACTAGAAACAACCAAAATTGTGGAGGGAATACCACTCAGCAACAAAAACAAAAGCAAAAGCTCCACAAAACTACAAATACATGCAAAGACATGGGTGAATCTCAAAAATATGTTTCATGAAAGAATCCAGACCGAAGAATAGCTACTATATGAGTACCTGAATGTGAAGTTTAACAGACAAAAAATTGCATGGTATCAGAAGTCTGAGTAGTAGTTCTTTTTGTGGGGGTGATGTTGACTGGAAAAGATATAAGGGAGCCTTTCTGGAGCCATGGAAATGTTCTACAGATTGATCTGGATGGAGGTCATACAGGGGGTTCACATATGTAAAAGGTTCTATAGCTGAACTGAAGTTATATGCATTTACTATATAAATGATACAGGTACTATTAAAAAAAAGAATGTAGCCAATCTAAATACACCGATTTGAAAATTATGTCCTGACTCACAAAGGCATAACTCTAAAGTTTAAACAGCAAGTCACAGAAAAGTAAATGTAATACAATCCCATTTACATTATTAAAAACCATATGTGTGGTTGTGTGTAATATGTGAATGCATTATAAACAATGGAACACTTGTCTGGATATTTACTGTGGCTATTCTGGGCAGTGGATAGAAATAGATGTGGAGAGGCATTATGGTTTGAATCATCAACAATGTGAATGTATGCATAATGAAAAATAAGCTGATTTTAATTCCAATAATATTTACAGAAAATGGAATACCTGATCTAGAAGAAAAGTGCTGAAAGGGACAGTTATGCAGTTATGGTCTTGAGATTTCAACTAGACATCTTGTGAAAAAAGATTCTTTGGGTTAAACAATGGGATTTTAGTCAGCTCTAAATTAAGCCATAACCACAGATCTGTGAATCCAGTCTAGTTCAAAAATACAGTTTTGGTGTTGGTCTTCTATCATTGCGTCATTTCCCATCAGTGGGTCAGTTAATGAGCTGGGATTAGATTTTTAAAAAAAAGAAATAAAATAGAAAATATCAGAGGACAATATTTTGAAAAACATTTTCTCAGTTTTGTAACTATACTATATGTAGGAACTGGGTAACCATGTAAAAATGCATTTAAGTCACAATTCAAAAATATTTGAAAGTAGCTCTAGTAACTTTAGCTCTGCTCTGCTTAGCTCACTGCGTTGAAAAGTACAGGGTGACTGGTTTTCTCTTGCCCTGTAAGTTACACAGATTTAGGGACAGTCTATGAGAATGGGAATGACTTTCCCTCCGGTTACAAGGAGAGCACTGGCCTCCCATCAATCAGTCTCAAATGACTACTTCAGGAATCACCTTTGGCATCCAGATCAGGCTTGGGAAGTGGTAACTGTACCACAGTGGGTTGTGTTTAGTTGAATAAACTTCCCATTTAGTGGAATGACCCTTGAAATACTTGCTTTTTAATCCTTGAAATCCTTGCTGTTCTTTTTCTAAACAAAAGCTACTTCAGATGTCTATTTAAAAGAAATCCCAGCCACCAGCCTTCAACATGAAGGCAATGGTAGGTTTCTTTTATTTTCCCATCTCAAACACAGGAAGAGTGATATATGAGAGCAAAAGCCAGAGTGAGTGCTGCATGCTCATGGTCCAATGTATTAACCTTATCCCTAAATGGCCAGGTAAGGGCCCTGCTCAACTGATATATCTGACTTGAACAAGACCATCTGAGCCCAACCTGAGGAGGCCCCTGTACTTTTGCATCACTAATATATGCCATTTCCCAAGAATGTTGACACTTCAAATTTTTTAATAATATTTTTTATTTTTCATTTATACTTGGCATACAATATTATATAGTTTCAGGTGCACAACATAGTAATTAGATATCTATATATCTCACAAAGTGATCACTCCAATAAATCTAGTGCCCATCTGACATCACATATAGTTATTACAATATCGTTGACTGTATTCCTTATGCTGTCCTTTATACCTCCATGTCTATTTTGTAGATACCATTTTGTACTTCTTAATCCTTTCCCCCTTTCTCACTGACCCCCTTAATCCCCTCCCAACTGATAGCCCTGAAAATATTCTCTGTATCTATGAGTATGTTTGTTTTTTCTTTTGTTTATTTTGTTCTTTAGATTCCACATGTATGTGAAATCATATGGCATTTGTCTTTAACTGACTTACTCCTCTCAGCACATTACCCTCTAGGTCCATCATGAAATATCTTTTTCCATCCCTTTACTTTTAGTCTGTGTGTGTCTTTTAATCCGAAGTGAGTCTATTGTAGGCAGCATATGTAGGAGTCTTGTTTTCTTATCCATTCAGCCACCTTACTTTTTGATTAGAGCATTTAATTCTTTTTCATTTTAAGTACTTGTTGATAGATATGTTGTTATTGCCATTCTTTATTCATGTTTTTTCTTCTTCTTAAAGAAGTCCCCCCAACATTTCTTGTAATGCTGGCTTGGTGGTGATGAACTCCTTAAGTTTTTTCGTGTTTGGGGAGCTCTTTATCTGTCCTTCGATTCTAAATGATAGCTTTGCTGTGTAGAGTAATCTTGGTTGTAGTTCCTTGCTTTTCATCAATTTGATTTTTTAAAAAGCCCTCCAGGCCTGCAAAGTTTCTATTGAAAAATCAGCTGACATTCTTATGGGAGTACCTTCGTAAGTAACTAGCTTCTTTCTTTTGCTGCTTTTAGGATTCTCTCTTTGTCTTTAACCTTTGGCATTTTAAGGATGATGTGTCTTAGTGTGGGCCTCTTTGGGTTCATCTTGTTTAGGACTCTCTGAGCTTCCTGGGCTTGTATGTCTATTTCCTTCACCAGGTTAGGGAAGTTCTCAGTCATTATTTCTTGAAATAGGTTTTAAATTCCTTGCTCTCTCTCCTCCTTCTGGTATGCCTATGATGTGAATGTTGTTACACTTAATGTCCCAGAAGCCCCTTAAACTATTCTCATTTTTTTGGATTGTTTTTCTTGTTGCTGTTCTGATTGGGTGTCCTCTGCTACCCTATCCTCTAAATTGCTGATTCGATCCTTTGCTTCATCCATTTGTTGTACTCTTCATCACAGATAATGCATTCTTCATTTCTGACTGGGTTCCTTTTATGTTTTCCATCTCCATTTTTATGTTTTTTTTAAATCTCTTTGTTAAAGTTCTCATTGATTTAATCTACTCTTCCCCTAAGTTCATTGAGCATCCTTATCACCAGTGTTTTAAACTCTGCATCTGGTAGACTGCTCATATCCATTTCGTTTAGTTTTTTATCTGGAGCTTTGTTCTGTTCTTTCATGTGGAACATGTGTCTTTGTCTTCCCATTTTGGCTGCCTCCCTGTGTCTGTTTCTATGTCTTAAGTAGGGCTCCTAAGTCTCCCAGTCTTAGGAGAGTGGCCTTATGTAGTAGGTGTCCTGTGGGGTCCAAAGGCACAGTCTTCCCTGGTCACCTGAGCCAGGTGGTCAAGGTGTGTCCCTTGTGTGAGTTGTGTGTGCTCTCCTGGTGTAATTGAGCCTTGGTGGCTGTTTCCACTTCGATGGGAGGGATCGACCCTTGGGCTGATTGGTTGTGAGGCTTGGCGGGTGAGGGGCTGACTCTATGGAGCGGTATTCACTTAGCAGGGCTTTGTTGCCTGCCCAGTCTGACTTTTGGGTGTGTCCTCCTTAGGTGCAGCCCAAGGTCAAAGCAGGCCACTGGGTGTGCTGGTCCAAGGGCTTCCTGGGAGGGGCCCAGCTGCAGGCCAAGTTCAACCTCAGCCTGTGCACTTTTGGGGCCACCTGGTAAAAGTCACCAAGCAATGTGCAGATAGCTGCCACCTGTGCTGGGTTTATAGGCGCCTCAAGAGGCCAAGCCAGAAACTGAGGCTGGTTGATGCTAGTGCTGGGCTTGGGGCTGCTCAGCAAGAGGTATGGGGCATGCTAAAGCCAGATGCTGCTTCTTTGGGTTTTATGAGCCTTTGAGAGATTTTAGGAAAGTTCACAGCATGATTTGAGCCAGGCCATTTGTATGGAATAAACCACTGTAGGCGGCTTGGGTGGGCCTGCACGTTTGGAAGGTTGGAGTCTCAGGGAATCCCTTGGGTGGAGCAACCTGTGTTTCGCAGGCTGATGGCAACTCAGATATGGCAGCCCTCTGCATCTGTAGGCTGGGAGGGCGGAGGACTCAGCAAAGGCACAATGGATACTGACAGCCCTTCTGTCCCAGAGAAAGCCGCTCCTCAGCCCTCACCCTGAAGCCCGACAACTCAGTGTCTCCCCTTGTGTCTCTGGTGCCTTTCGAGCTGCTGCCCCAGTGCTGGAGCTCAGAGCAAGCGAGTCCGTCAGTGAGTAAGGCCAGGCCCTTTAAGAGGAATGCCTGCGACTCCTGCAACCCTCTGTCTCTCCGAGCCACAATCTCTGCTGGTTTTCACAGCCAGAGGTTGTGGAGACTTCTCTTTCAGGCCCTGAAACCCTGGGCTGGGGACCCCAGTGTGGAGCTGGGACCCCTCGCTCCTGGGGTGGGGGAAGGGACACTGCAGCCAAGATAACCCTCCAGATTCTCGACCACGATACATGGTTGTGGGACTGGCTGTTTAGGGGTCCACCCCTCCTAGCAGCCTCTTCTGTGTGTCCCCAGTTTGTAGGACTTCTATTCAGTCAGACCTCAGGTGACTCCCAGTGATGGTTGCTCTGTAGTTTGCTTATAATTTTGGTGTGGTTGTGAGAGGAGGCATGCACAACATCTAGCTTATATAACATGTTGGCTGGTCTTGTCACTTCAATTTTTTCATGGAACCACTTAAATGAGTTTCCAAGTTAGTCACTTTTTAAAAAGTGATGTTTTTGAAATGAAATATACATTTTAGTGGATATCACTTTTCTCTATTAGCACTTGTGTTTTCAGTCTAATTGTTGGTTCCTTAAGTAATGAATGATGTCTGATTAAGATATAACACCTTGATATTTTTTTGCGGTGCCTGGCAATGCAGCATCCTGGACCAACTGACCGGGTTCCAAGACTAATTATTGTTTAAACATCTTTTTGCTATACATAAGAATACCAGCCTAATAAGCAAATCTGTTACCAAATTTACAACCTGCAGACTTGAGAATAGAAGTGTTCATATAAGTACACTTACCAGTTTGTCAATTACTAAAGGATATTAAGTAATTCATAGATCTTAGCATGTACCTGGGTATGCAGGTAGGTATTCTAATGCATGATGGGTCCGATCCACAAATCTATAGAATATTATTTGGGTCTGTGGGAGGCAGAGGGAGTCAAGCTTTGTCAGTTACTCTTTCTATAATAAAAAGGTCATGGATCGAATTAAAGACTGATCCTTTTTCTTTTTCAGATGGATATGTGATCTTTAGGCATTACTCTAGAAAAGTGATTTTCAAACTACATTCTAAAAGAACCAAGGGTTTTACCAATTTTTGATTATAGTATCATTGAAAACAACATTAGAGAAAATTAAAAACATGTAATTAATGGAATTATTGTTAATCTTTGTAAGTGTGATAGTATCGTGATGGTGTAGATTGCATTTATTCTTGGGAGATGCATGCAGAAGTATTTAGGAGACAAGTGATATGTCTTCAATCATCCTTGCAAATGATATAGCAAAAAGAAAACAGAGGGAGAGATAAAGTATGTCAAAATGCTAAGAATTATTGAATCTCGGAGTATATGAGTATATGTGGTATTATTCTTTGTGCTGGTTTTACAATTTTCAGAATAAAAATTTGGGGAAATATATGTGTTATAAATACGTAAATATAGAGAGAGAGTTAAAGTCAATGTAGCAAAATGAGAGCATTTATTGGATTCAGGTGTAGGCTATGTGGGCATTCATTGTATCTTAACTGTCTGAGAAACTGATACAGACGCTCACATGCAGAAGTTAAATGAGGAGTGCCCTTGTAGGGGAATGAAGGTAGCAGGATTTAGCAGCAGGGGTGAGGGTGGGGGAGTGGAGCTATGATGCTGTCTCAACAAAGGCCTCAGCCCAAATCATAGTTTTGCAGCAGGGCTGACCCTTCCCTGTTGTCCTTCTTGAGGCAAGGAGACCAGGACTTTATGCCTCTTCACCCATCAGTCATTGGATGTGGGCTACCCCAGGACAGGGGTGTGAACTTGCGGGAGACTGCTTTCTTTGGCTAACAGCAGTTCTCAGATGGGGCCTCAGCTGGAAGCTGTCAGCCTCAAACACACAGCTGCTGGAGGATGGGTGTGTCCATCCTGGAGTGGGGGGTCTGGGTACCATCCAATATACAGCTTTTCTTTATGGCATGTTAATTTGTTTATTTGAGTCACATTCTTATAAATGTGTCATTATTTTGAAAAGTTAAAGTTTTGTCATGTGTTTTTGTTTTGTTTAGTTTTTTTTTGTGCTTTTTCTTTCTGGTAATTCAGGCCTGTGAATTGGTGTGCATGTAAAACACTATCCCAGCTCATGTGTACCACATTCAATTAAATGTCATCGTCCCCAAATAAGAGAACTCATAATAGCTCTCATTGTGTCAGCATAATATTGCATACAGTTGTAGGTTTTAGGTTTTTTCTTTTCTCCTTTTTCTCTTTTTCTTTTTTTTTTTTTGTAAACTTTGGATACTTCTTATCTGACTTAGAACTTATAAAATAAATTTAAATAATATACTACTTTTAAATCTGTTTTATATGTTGAAGATTCAAACGAGATGTATTTTGCATAAAAAGGAATTTGCCCCTTGGAAACTATTGGTCTATGGTCCCTCTCTTGTCTCTAGCCAAGGTGAGACATCGCTAGGCTTCCAAATGTGGAATGTGAAGTGTGAAAAGAGTAAAACATGAAAAAAAAAAGATTTGTGATGCTAACTGCTGAGCCTCCATCCTGACCGTTACTGAGCAAGAACACTGCCTTTTCTGCCTGCACTAGACACTTTCTGGAACAAGGACAAGAGACAACAAAAGGAGTTCTTTTCTGGTTGTTATTTTAAGCAATCGTTTCTCTCTGATTTTCTTTGTTTCCCTCCTTGCCACAGTTTTTAATATGTGCTTCATTTATACTGACAAGGGGACAATATTATCCCCCTGGAGAAGAAAAATAATGGTCCCAGAAGCGGAGCCCACGCATTGCAAAGAACTCAGAGGCACATTTCCTGGGGATAAAGCCTTATTTGTCTTAGAATGTATTTGGCCTTTTAAAACATGCATACAATGCAGGAGGGGGAACTTAACTCTAACCCCCAAATCACTATAAAGCTATTTAAAAGACAGAGGTGAAGCAAGATCTTAAATTCTTTCTGAAAATAAAAGATCCTTTTGAAGTATTTTCCATTGTCCTGCTGTCAATTCAAAAGAAGATTTGGCATGATCTTCAGAGACTTTCTTCTGTTCAAGGAAGGGTATGAGGATGGTGGAAGGGGCAATTTGAACTGAATAACCTATCCATAAATATTCCATCTTTCCCCTGCATTTCCTCATTGACCATAGTATGGAATGAGCAATGAATAGTTGCAAATCATCTAGAAAAGAATAAAGGGCAGAAGAAATATTCCTTAATAGTTTCCTCCATGAGTGGCATGAGCTATAGAGTTGGGCAGTTTGAAGCCAGGCTGATCTCTGATCTTACAGAGTGGGCAGTTTTGCCCAGACAAGGTTGCTGATTTCATGGAAGGTCTACCAGTCCCCACTGAAAACAGTGTTGCGATCCCAGGGCTATGCAAAACCCTGCTGCAGTCCCAAGGAGACTTTGGAGAGTTGACCATTGCGTTTTTTCAGAGCACATACAAATCACTTGTGACACACCTAATGTGAAGAATAACCCCAACCTGGCCCCATAGCCTTACTAAATTCCAACCTTAAATATTCTACTCTTGTCTACGGCCATGCCACCCTGAACATGCCCAATATTGTCTGATCTCGGAAGCTAAGCAGGATAGGTCCTAATTACTACTTGGATGGGAGACCACCTAGGAAGACCAGGTGCTGTAGGCATAAAAGAAAATTCTATTCTTCTTTACTTTCTCCCTCTGCAGTAAACCCAGTACAGCACTTACTCTGTGGTGTTCTGTTGTAAATAAGGCCATTAGTAGCTATGCATACTGGAGTACTCACTAAATATTATGTTCATTGGTTACTTTTTACCATGAATTCACTACATTTAAGGAAATCAAAACCAAATATTAATGACTCAATTATCTCTGATGTTAAGCAATAAGTAGAAATTGTACAACATATGCTGTATATTTTTTTCAGAAGGAAAGATTATCTTAGCTTGGGTTCTTGCAGAAAGAGCCCAAGACAAGGATTCAAATGCAAATCATTTAATTGGAAGGTGAAGGAAACACTGGAGGTGGTAGTGGGGAAATGAGACAAGGAAGGGGGCAATAGGGTACTACTGGAGGTTAAGCCTGCTGGGCATCTCTGGGAAGTGCTGTGGAAAATGTATCTCAAAGTTCACCCACTTGAGGGCAATGAAACTGAAGCATTTATACACCAAATCCTATAAGTTCTGGGGTGGGGACTTTTAGGGATGCCTTAATTTCCCAGCACCTTCAGCCTGCTACCCTAGTGGCAAAATGGGCTTTATGGTGGTGGGTTAGAGATATGAGTGGGTGCTATGAAGATGCTATTAGTTATCCAGAATAACATTCAGATATTGTCCAATACAATCTGGCACTTCTATCATTAATTTTTTTTCTGGCTATGGGCAAGAGGCAGGTTTCATTTACTTGAATTTAGAAATAAGAATGCTAATACTTTTTGAACTTCACAGGCTTATTGTGAGGATAGAGTGAATTAATACTATCTGTGAAAGTACAACAGAAATGAAAGATGGCAGCTGAAATGATGTGACAGTTTGCAACCAGATAGAAAAATGAACCAAAGCAGTAAACTGGAAAATAAAACTATCACAGTCATTTGTCATTTTATTGTCTTTTAAGTGGTTTTGCTTCTGAACCCCAAAACGTGGCATTTTCAGTGATTTAGTTTATGTCATGTCTTCTGATTAATCCGAAAGCCTTCTTGGAAGATGAACATGATCTCAGTCAGGACAGTTGGTCAGCTGCTCCTGACTTGGCCACATGGAGACTACGACTGTCCCAGTCTCTGTACTAAAGAGAGCCAACAGTAACATATCTCTCTCCATCAGGAATGCAAGGTTGGGATTCTCTTTATAGCCTACTTAGTATGTAGTCAAATTTTGTAAATGTTCTGTATGATCTCAAAATGAATGTGTTTTCTATTTGGTGAGTGTAATCTGTGTATAAATATTAGATCGAGCTGTGTTTTTAGTGTGGATGAAATCTTTGCATATATATATATATACACACACAGATATATATACACATATATACACACACACATATATATATACATATATACATATACATATATATATATACACATACATACATATATAACTCTTTTGGCCACCTTACTAATAACTTTTTGAAAGTCATTAACTAAAATCTCCTTCTATGATATTGAATCTATTATAAAAATGTTGCTTTATAAAATTAAAACTACATTACTCAACGCATACAGGTTCAAAATTGTTATAGCTTCTTGGTGGTGTGGGGGCAGAAAAATAATTTCCCTCTTACCTTTCTAAATTCTGGCTAGACTAATAATCAGATTAACATGAGACAGATTAACAGAAGAAATGACCAGATGTATTATGTATGTACATATGTGGGCTCCCTAGGAACCTGGGAGCCCAGGACACACTGGGTGGTTGGGGCTGACAGCCATTCTGGACTAAGGAGAGGGATGCTGGGGTCTGGGACTCCAAAGGGAAGTTCTGTGATTCACAGGTAGATGAGAAGGAGCAAACATTTGGTTAACAAATTGTTGCCGGGCCACTCAGAAACAATGAGACACAGAGGGGCGTCTAATCAGCAGTCTTGCTTGGTTCCTCCCTGTCTGCCACACTCTTCCTAAACTGAAGTGAATATGCTGAGGTTCCCTTCCTGAAGCAGGTTTTTCTTTCTGAATTCCTTTAGGCTGGTAAAGGGGGAGGTAAAAATAAAACTCTTCTTGAGCTTGTTGGGCTTTAATTGTTTTCAGCTGGAAATAATCTGCATGCCGGGGTGGGTGGCACATTGGGGGAGACTTGTTCTGAACCCCTATAAATTGATCTTTTTATTATCAAGTGAAATGCTGCTTTATTCCTACTAAGTCTTTCCCCTTCAAATTTTATTTTGTCTGATATCAATTTTGCTAGATAGACTTTTTTTGTTGTTATTTCTCTAGTATTTTCTCATTCTTTTTATTTTAGCTTATGTGTGTTGTGCTTTAGGTGTGCTTTTTATAAATAGTCTATGTCTAGCTTTTGGTTTTCACTCACCCAATATAAACACATTACTTGTTTATTAAAGATAGTGATTAAAAACATACTAATATATTTGGGTTTAATTTTTATTTTCTTGTTCCTGTTTATCTCATTTTTTTTGTTTTCATCTGGTTTGGAAGTTATTCATTGTATTTCTTTATCACCCATTTCATGCTCTCATTTTCCATTGCCTTTATGTTGCAGATGTGTTGTTTTCTGCAGGGTTAATTGTCTTTCCTTTGCTTGCAATAGAGTAAAAACATGATAAATATTTATCTTGTGTAAGAACATTCACTACCTACTTGAGGCTTGTTGCTGTGTACCTAATGACACATGGTATATATGTTGGTTTACTCCCTGCTCACAGTGAGTGTAGGGCAAGCTAATGAAATCATCCTAGACTTTTTTTTTTAGCATCTATATCCACAGAATTTACTTACCCTCCCTATTCTTCCCCTTTCTCTTTCCTTGTGATTTTTCTCTAGTAACCTTTGAAAAGGAGCCTTAAATGGAATTGTAAGTGGTAGCATGAAGGAAAGTTCAGTACATCAAGTCATGAAGCCTCAGCCATCCAATTCTGTGTAATTGTTTTTTTAAAATTAATTTTCAGTTACAGTTGACATATAATATTTGTTTCAGATATATAACATAACAATTAGACATTTATATAACTTACTGGTTTTAAAAGGAACTTCTTTTTCTTCTCTCTTTCCATTTGTGTGACTGCTTTGTCCTGTGACACGTGTACCTTCAGCTGACTTTTGAAAGCCTGCTATTTTGGTCATAATTTTGACTGATGGGCCTATAATTAGTATGTGCTCATTAAGTACTCTGTCCTGAGTATTTCTGTGGAGTGGTAGAGAAAGTTCTTAGCAGCTGCCAGGGTGATAACAGTCCTGCAAATTGGCATGACTCCAAAAGTAACCAAAGGACTTTATAAAGATTAAAAGCAAACAAACGAAAAAGCACAGCAGTAGCTGTAGCAGCAGCTAGAGCAAGGGGGGAATAGTATGAAGACTTCCTGGTCACCAGATTTAAGGACCTCCTTACCTTTGTTTTCTCCATAGTGTTCAAAGCTTCATACTCTCTCAGTTTTCCTCCCACTCATATGAAGTCATGCCTGTCTCTTACTGGCTCTTTGTCTTTCTGCCTCATAGCTACAGGTGTTTTCCAAGTGTTGGTCTGAAGTCTTCTTCTCTCTTCCATGATCCTCCTCCACACAGAGCATTCCTTTCCAATGGCTTTAAATATAAACTTTATATTGATGACTCCCAAGTCCACATCTCTGGCTTCTACCCAGACTCCAGTTCCACATTTTTAATTGCCTGCTGCACATTTCCTCATAAAAGTCCTCCTGAAGCCTTGACTAAATACACCTAAAGCCATACTCTTTCCTTAAAACCAAATTCTATACCCCATGACCTAACAATTCCATTCTTATGTATATAGTCAAAAGAAATGTGTGCACAATTTACCAAAAGACATATATAAGAATGTTCATAGAACATGATACATTATGGCTAAATGGGGTTTGACTCAGGAATGCAAAGTTTGATTAAAATTAGAAAATAAGACAGTGTCGTTCATCACATTAACAATGTGATCATTTCAAAAGATGTAGAAAATTCATTTAATTATATTAAATGTCCTTTCATGATTAACACTCTTAGAAAACTAGGAGTAGAAGAGAACACCTTCAATCTCCAAAAGAGCTACTGCAAACATACTAAATGATAAAAATGTTGAAAACTTTCCCTTGGATATCATTAACAAGACAAGGGTGCCCCTGATAACCACAGCTATTCAGCATTATTCACAGTGTTCTAGCTAGTGCACAAAATAAGAAAAAGGCATAAAAATTGGAAAGAAAGACACAGAAAACTGTCATTATTTGCATATGATATGATTATATTCATAGAAAATCCAAATAATTTGGCAGGGAAACTATTGGAATTAATAATAGAATTTAGCGCAGTCTCTGGATATAATAGCTCAACATCCCAAAATCTGATATATTTCTCCATACCAGCAATGAACAGAAAATGAAATTAATAGAAAATACTGTGGAATAAATCTAATAAAGGATGTGCAAGATCTCTACAGAAAAAAATGACAAAACTTTATTCCAAGATATTAAAAAAATGTAAAAAATGGGAGATATCTGTTGTAAATATGAGCAAAACAGATACCAGTTCACTTCAAATTTATTTCTAAATTCAATGCACTTCCAATACATGTTTTTTGGTGGAACCTGACAAGCTCATTTTAAAATTCATATGGAAATACAAAAGGCCAAGGATAGCCATTACTCTTTTGAGGCAGAAGAATAAGGAAGACTTGATAAACTGGATAAGAAGACTGTTATAAAGCTGTAGTCATCAAGACAGTATTTTATTTTTTTCAGGGATAGAAAAATAGATCGGTGGAATAGAATGAAGAACCTAGAAATGTATCCACACATAAGGTCAATATTTGACATATGTTGCACTGTAGAACAGAGGAGAAATGTCAGTCCTTAGAATAAATAGTACTGAGACAATGGGGCAAATTAAACCTCTATCTCACAGTGCCCCCAGATCAATTTCTGATGTATGAAAAACTTAAACATGAAAGGAAAAATAAAAAACTGCTTGAAGATAATATGGGAAAATATCTTCATGACCTTGGGGTAGGGAAGAATTGAATAAACAAGATTTTAAAAACCTTAACATAAGGAAAGAGTAAATATTGATAAACTTGACATTAACTTTAATAAATTCTGTTTATCAAAAAATACTATAAAGAGTTAAAAGAAAATCAGAGTGAGTGAAGGTATTTGCAACTCATGAAACTGGTATTTTAATGTATTAAAAACTCCTATATAGGCATGGCCTGGGGAAAGGATGGAGGTGGTGCTGTCAGACAAATTTGGGGAAAACTGAAGCCAGGGAATTTTTGCCTCATTCATTGAAAGTCTCAGAGGAGCCTGCTGGACAGAGACTCCTTTGTCAACTTGGAGTGGCCCAGCCTAGTAAAGAGAGGCATTAACAGGCATAATGAGTGTCTTAGGTCATGTTCACTAGAAGCAGAGCTTGAGACAGGGATTCTGGTGCCTACTGTTTATTGGGAGAATGATCTCAGGACAAAGCGAGTCTTCTTAGCTTCAGCCTGATCCCATAGGGAGTTCTGCAGCATGAATTGTCCCATTGAGTTGTTTCCTCTTGAGGCAAGGAGGCAAGAATTCCATACCCCTGTGGCATTTAGTCATTGCTTGTGGACTGTACCTCAAAGGTGGGGGTAGGCATAGCTTCCTGAACAAAAGCAGCTTCCCTCAACTGGGAGGATTCCCCAAAGAAGGGAACATCTATAAGCTGTTAGCAACCAACTCACAACATCTGGAGGGATGGGGGAATTGTTTGGTAAAGGGGATCGCTGTGAAGCATCAACCTCAGTTCCCATGTCGTGTGGACCCTACGTTGGAGTCAGGAAGTCTGCCATGAAGCTGGCCACCACAGGACACAGTGATCTGAAGCAGAGGGTAAACAGTGAGTTCTGTACTCAGGGGGTTCAGACAGGGATTCAGAGGGATTTCTAGAGGTGAAATTGAAGAAGCCAGTGGGAAAGAACTGTTACTTGCCTAGATGACTGAGCCAAAAAATAAGAACAAAACCAAACCACAGATTTACCATCTACAGATGCTGACCTCAAGGCCAGCAGGGGACACAGCCCAAGAGAACCAAGGATACTGTCTCTCCAAGACCAGTTCCATTTCCATCATCCAGGTTCTAGCCTAGAAAAAACTGGAAAGCTTGGAAATAAGTGATTTGGGGGTTTGTGAAGAATAATATATTAGATTTTTAAGAAATAAATTACATTTATACTGTACATCTGAATTGTAGTGTAAGCAAAGTTTCAACACCCCCTTTAAAACACTTAAGGCCACTAGATTGTTATATTCAAACACATAAATTAAGTAAACAAGAGTTTGACCATTGAAAACAAGATTTTAAATCCTTTGAGAGCAGGGTGGCACAACCCACACAGTAAAGCGTTAGATAATTCCATTTTATCTCATGTTATTCCTTTTCATCAGACTTAAAAGTCATACTCTTGTATCAACTCACATGTGTTACCAAGAGCCAGTGGTAAAAGTCAAAAAACACCTTGGAAAAAGATGATTTAACTACAATTTGTAGTGGAACATCTGTTACTAATTTAGACAAAAATCAATTTAGACTCGCACCTCATGCCATAATACAAGATGAATAAAATATATGAGATGAAATATAATATATAATAAAAATATAAGAAATTTAAAAGAAAAAACACTGAATTTTATGTGGTCTCTGTACTTTTCTATAAGTTTTGTAAGCCTTAAAGTAATAAAACATCATGATTATGACTGACAAATCTGACTATATAAAAATTTAAAATTGTATGTGTAAGAGATTTGAAAAACACAAGAACATATTTTTGACAAATACCAAAAAAAACCCCTCAGAGGCTTAATAGCTTAGGCAAATTAAAAAGAAAACATTAATGTTCCAATAATCAAGAAGAAAGACATAAGCAATTCCAAATGAGGAACTATGCTAAGTGAAGAGATGTATGGGAAAGTGTTAAGCCTTTAGTTTCAACCTTAAACAAATACTTACTGAACATCTCTCATGGGCTAGACGCAGTTCTACACACTTTATCAAAGTAGCTCTATGTATTAGTCATCAAAGAATACAAGTCAAATTACTAATCAGATACTAGTGAAACGGATACTTTTATACACTGCTGATGGAAGTAAAATACACAACTCCAATAGGATTTGGCCATACCTATTAAATAATAGCATTGTGCAAGTTCTTTAACTCAGGCATTCTACTTTGTGGAACATACCTCCAAAGGGAAAATAATATCCTGAGAGGGTTAAAAAATTTATGTGCCTGAAGACGTTCATCACATTGAATTTTAGAGAAAGGAAGAGAAAGTATACATATGTAAGCATCTTTCATATCTCATATTTTAATTCAAACTTTCCTAAGCTTATTTTTCTATAGAATCCTTTTTCATAAAATATTTGGTAACTTGCTTGAGAACATACTTTCAGGAGGAAAGGGGTCCATAATTTTGGTGATCCTTCTCTTAGGGTTAAGAGCTAATGATGCGGTTCAGATAATGGTAAGGTTTCACTTGGGCAAGATGTTTGGAGTCTAAGCCCACGGAAGCATCAGCCTCTAAACTACAAGAGAGAAAGCTTCTAAAACATAAACAATCAAAAAGGATGAGGTCCCTTTCTAGATTTTCTGAGGTGTGAGCATCTCATGTGTTCTTTGGAAAGGCTAGATGAGCTCCAACCTACCTACTGAACACAGGCCTTGAACTCCTCAAAATGCGAATGAATCTCTTATTCTATAGAGACTAAGACATTCATAGAGAGGACAAGTCCCCTTTATCAACTAGAGAGTTCAGAGGAAAAGGCAAACTACCTGACTGGGTCTCAGAACAAACATTCTTAGAGCAATGGCGCTCACTAGGAGCTCTCCGAGGTCCTGAAAAACTGCCTGTATCTAGCTCTCTCCCGCTGATAGAAATTTCCTCTCACTAGTGTCCCTCACCTAAAGGATTCACTACCTCTGCTTGACTTGGTACTTGCCCCCTGCCCTCTGACTCTTTGTTACAATCTGTGACCCATACCTAATGGGACTTCAGTCACTTCCTGTTCTCTGCATGTAATGGCAGCTTCACTTATCAGGTCCTTCTAAAGGAAGTCTATTTGAAGTTATCTTGGTAAGAGAGAATATATATTTTATTAACTCTTGGCTGTCTTATCAGGAAAGAAAGGAATTCAGGAGTGATCAGTAAAACTTGGTATCTGTCAATGTATTTGGTTGTTGCTGGGATATTTGAGAAAGTAACTACTAGAAGAACACATGGAGGAAACAGGAAAAGGAGACCATCGCAGAGTTGAGAGATATAAAGAGCCTGCACATGACTTACCATCATACATTTCAATCATTCAATTACTGAATTAAAAACAGGATACAGCAGAGTGCCTACATTAGGAATGATGCTGGTAAACAAATAAATATTTAACTAAGCACTAGAAGAACATAGTTCTAGTCTTGGCTCTTTCTTTTTAACCTAACTAGTTGTATAAACTTGGATAAATCATTTAACTTCTCTGTATTAATGTAGAGTCATTACTGTAACAAACAACCCCCAAATTTCTATCTCATTTCTCACTCACACAACAATCAAACACATATTCTTCATTGACTGGCTTTCTTGGACAACTCTCTTCCAAGTGGTGACTTAGATGTAATCTATGTTATAGCTTTGTTGTTCTCTAAGTCCTTGGAGTAATCTTCACTCAGCTATTTAATGAGGGAAGAGAATGGTGGGGGGGCTTATATATTGGACGATTTTATGGGTTAGGCCATGAAGTGGTACACATTACTTCTACCCATATTCTATTGGACAGGGCCCATCACGTGTTCACATCTAGCTGCAAGAGATCTTGGGAAATGTAGTCTTATATGCCAAAAAGGAAAAGGGACACAACTTTGTAAATAACTGGTCAGTCTCCACCATACTGTCTGGGTTCTGGTTTCCCCAACTGTAAAGTGATGAAAATAATATCTGCCCTTCCTCTTTATAGAATTATTGTGAAAATCAAAGGAAATTATCTGTGTGAAAATGCCTTGAAAACTGTAAATCGACATATATAGGAAGGGAATCATTATTGCTTGGCTTACCTACCTTTGAGTGCTAATTTTAGGAGTGAAAAAAAGGTATTATTTCTTTGGTAAGACTCCTTATAGTAGGTCTCAGTATATACCAAGTATAAGTATATTTAATAAGATTTTTTTTCGTATGAGGTGAATAGAGATTGTAAATAGACCTTTGACATTTCGTAATCTGAATGCCTTGATAGAAGTATACTAGGATGAAATTAAGGGAAAGTACTATTTTGTATTCAAGTCTAATTTCTCGCCAGGATCCTTAATATGCTTATAACCTCCCAAACAATAAAACACACCATAGGTTTGATAATAGGTGGTAAGTTCTATTATCTTTGAAATTTCTCTCTGGACTGGTTATTGGAAATGGAATATCTATTATGATTGTTCTGTATGACATCTAATTATTCACATGCAAACATATACATATACATAGACCTCCTTTTTTAATTTTTCTGTGGCCCTTCACTCTCAGCAGCCAGATGCTCCTATTCCCTCTAACTCCTAAAACAAGCAAACTAAAAAAAAATGCCTCCTCCAACTTCTCCTTCTCAGGTTTGCGATGAATCAAAGAATTTGATAGAATTGCATTAAGCTTACACATCCAACAACATGCCAATGATTTCTGAACACTGATAACTCTTTAGATTCATTATGTTTTGACCTGAAGCTAGTACCAGCCATCTGGGAAGAGCTGATATTTAAGCAAACATCACTCAGCCAATTGTGACTGAGGCATTGGATCATGCTGAACTGCGAGATTTCTTTTAGGGATGAAAGGAATTAATAAGAAATCATAATAGCAAGGGACATACTTTGAGACCCAGCTTAGTTTTCTGCAAAAAGAAAAAGACATTTGTTTTAAACTCCAGGGCCTTAGGGTAGTTCACTAAGCCTTAGGAATAATGTCTAATTTATCTTAGAGCAGACTGAACTCACAGCTTAAAAATTCAAAGCAAAGGTAGCTCTATTCTCAATATGTAAAAAATAACTGAATATGAACATGACCTAAAGGAAATTAGGCTGCACATAATCATGCATTCTGGTGCACTGTGGTATTAACTTGAAAATACAGATCCTTCTTGTTGTTTTCTTTGCTGCAAAAAGCTTTATTGTTTCAATTTGAGCCAAGGCATGGGAGAAGGCTCCAGGGTGGTTGGAAGGCTGCCTATTGGTTGCAGGGAGAGGCTCAGGCACAAGGCCAACACCAGGGGGGTGAGAAGAACCCCTCAAAAGCCTCTGGGCTCCAAAGGCTCTTAGTCATGCTTGAGGGTGAGCCTTTCCAAGAGATACTCGCCCAGCCCAGCCTGGGGGCCGGCAGCCTGCGGTGGTTAGTCAGGTGGTTAGTCGCTTATCTTCTTGATGAGTTTCACCTCCTCGTCTAGGAAGTGGCTCTCCAGGAAGTCACAGAGATGGGGGTCTGCGCGGGCAGAACCCAGGGTATGAAGATCCAGGGTATGAAGGTTCAGGTTCTTCTCCAGGGCCATGGCAGCTTCCATGGCATCATGAGTTTTACTGCACTCATCTTGAGAAGGCTTCTGCAGGTCCTGGAAAGTGGCGCGGCCGCCACGCTGGTTTTGCATCTTAAGGAGACTCTCAGTGCCCTCGCGTTTCTCCTCGGCCAACTCATGGAAGAAGGGGTCCACGGCATCCAGAGCCACGTCATTGCGATCGAAATAGATGCCCAGAGAGAGGTAGGTGTAGGAGGCCCCAGATGCAGGTTGGCCAGGCGGCCTCCACCTCAGTGGAATGATTCTGATGGATTTGAGAGCTCATGGTTGTTTGGCAATAAGGGGTTAAGCTCAAAACACGGTGTTGGCTAGTCTTGGAGGCCAAGGATGGCTGGGAAGGTTCCGAAGGTTGCGACTGGAAAAGAGGTTCAGGGTGACCGGAAGCTGGAAGAAGAGGCATTCTTGAGTCTGTTCTGTCCAAATACTGTTGAAGCAAGAGACAGATCTGGGGACCGCCAAGGGCGCTGCTAGATCGTTGGGTTTTGTGGAAGGAAATATGCGCTGGGTTGTAAAATGAAGCAAAGAAAGAGATGCCCTTGGAAATATGAATTGCTATAAAAATGAGCGCAGAGTCTAATTAAATGAGGTTCATCTATCAATAGACTGTCCCTCACATCTGGGTATCTTGGCTGTCTTCTCTTATCAGGAAAAAAAGTGGGCCAGGGAATTATACCAAAGCAGATCTCTCCCAGATGGACAAGCTTTGAAAGAATTAAAAAAAAAAAAAGTTTCCTCTCTTTTCTAATGGCTCTCAGTGGGTATCTTTTTTTTTTTCTTAAATCTTCTTCTACCAGCCATTTCCCAGCTACATATATACTTGGATTTCATCCTGGTCAGTGTTCTACTAATCCTATATGTCTCATGAATCCATGCAGAATGGTACCCAAACCAAGCATGGGTCCTGAAGCAGATGGGTCCCCCCATTTATTCTGACTGTTGGCATTAGGGAATATCTTCTCAATGTGATAATAAAGCGAGGTTGAAAGTAAAAAGGAGACAGTTTTCCTTCCAAAAGAATTTGAATATCGAAAGCTTATAGTTGGAACAAAAGTTTTCCCCTTTCCAGGACAATATACATGGATCTTCCCAGATATTGAGAGGAGAGAAATGGAGAAAGCTGAGGCAACATGAGAGTGAGATTCCAGGAAACCTGGAATCTTATACTATTTCTCACTGAATCTAGGACCTTAGCAAGTGGCTGATCCCTCTGAGCCTCAGATTTTCCATTGGCAAAATAATAGTAATCATAGTAACAATTGAGAGGCATAGTGGTATAGTGGGCAAATATACACACTCCAGGGGTCAAATTCTGTCTCTGCCATTATTACATGTAACACTCTGTGCTGCAGGTTTTTTTTTCTCATGTTACATCTAGTTGAAGCTTGAACTATGTTGCTGGTTGCAGAATGTCCTACTTTTTAAAAAAAATTAATAGACTTTATTATTTAGAAAAGTTTTAGGTTCACAGTAAATTTGAGCAAAAAGTACAGAGAGTTCTAGTACACCAGCTAGTCCTACACATGTTCAGCCTCTCCCACTATCAACATCCCCTACCAGAGTTGGACATTGTTATAATTGACGAACATATATTGACAGGTCATAATCACCCAAAGACCACAGTTTACATTAGGGTTCACTCTCGGTGTTGTACATCCTATGGGTTTAGAGAAATGTATCATGACATATATCTGCCATTGTAGTAACATGCAGAGTAGTTTCACTGCCCTGAAAATCCTCTGTGCTCCACCTATTCATCCTTCCTGCCCCACAGCCCCTGACAACCACTGATCTTTTCATTGTCTCCACAGTTTTATCTTTTTCAGAATGTTATATAGGTGGAATCCTACAGTATGTAGATTTTTCAGATTGGCTTCTTTCAGTTATTAATATATATTTAAGTTTACTCTATGTCTTTTTATGGCTTGATAGCTCATTTGTTCTTTAGCACTAAATAATGTTCCATTGTTTAAATGTACCAGTTTATTTATCCATTCACCTTCTGAAGGACATTTTGATTGCTTCCAAGTTTTGGCAATTATGAATAGGATTGCCATAAACACCCGTGTGCAGGGTTTTCTGTGGCTATGAGTTTCCAATTCATTTGAGTAAATACCAAGGAGCACAATTGCTGGATCATATGGCAAGAGAATTTTTAGATTTCTTTTAAAAAATACTTTTATTGAGTGTGAGTTTTGGCAGATTGTGTCTTTCAAGGAATGAGTCCATTTCACCTAGGTTATCAAATTTGTGGGTATAGAGTTGTGCGTAATATTCCTTTACCTCCTTTTAATGTCCATGAGTTCTTTAGTGATGTCCCCTTTTTTGTTTCTGATACTGGTAACTTGTGTCTGCTCTTTTTTTTATTTAGTTAGCCTGGCTAGAGGCTTATTGATTTTTATTGATCTTTTCAAAGAAACAGCTTTTATTTTGTTAATTTTCTCTATTGATTTCTTGTTTTCAATTTCATTGGTTTCTGCTTGAATTTTTAAAAATTTTCAATTACAGTTGACATTAAAATTTTTATATTAATTTCAGGTGTACAGTGAAGTTGTTAGACATTTATATACTTTATGAAGTGATCCCCAATTAGCCTAGTACCCACCTGGCACTATACATAGTTATTACAACATTATGGACTATATTCCTTATGTTGTACTTTATATCCCTGTGACTATTTTTTTAATTATTTCTTTTTTTCTACTTACTTTGGATTTAACTTGCTCTTTTTTTTCCTCTAGTGTTCTAAAATGGAAGCTTAGATTATTGATTTTAGATTTTTCTTCTTTCTAAATATAAGCATTCAATGCTATAAATTTCCCTCTGAGCACTGATTTTTGCTGCATCCCACAAATTCTTTTTGTATTTTTTGTATTAGTTTCAAGTATACAGTACATTGATTAGACATTTATATAGTTTATAAAATGATCCCCCTAATTGCTCTTTCTCTCCCTGGCTCTCTACCAAGCCAATATATTAATGCTAACTGCATTCGCTATGCCATCCTCCTCATTCCCGTGACCATCTATCAACTACTAATATGTACTTTTTTAACCCTTCATCCCATTCTCCCATCCCTGCAACCCCTATCCCCTCTGTCCATCACCAAATCATCCTCTATATTTGTGAATCAGTTTTTGATTAGTTTGTTCTTTTAGTTCCTTAGATTCCACATGTGAGTGAAATCATATGGTATTAGTCTTTCTCTGACTTATTTCACTCAACATAATAACCTCTAGGTCCATCCATGTCATTGCAAATGGTAGGATTTCATTTTTTTAATGGCTGAGTAATATTCCATTGTATATATGAGCCATAACTTTCATTCAATTGTCTGTTGATGGGCATTTAGGTTGCTTCCATATCTTAGGTATTATAAATTGTGCTGATATGAATATTGGGATGCATAGACCTTTACGAATTATTGTTTTGGTTTTCTTTGGATAAATACCCAGAAGTGCAATTGCTGGGTCAAAAGGTATGTCAATTTTTAATTTTTTGAGAAATCTCCATACTGTTTTTCATAGCGGTTGTACCAATTTGCAATCTCACCAACAGTGTATGAGGGTTCCCTTTTCTCTGCATCCTGGTCAACACTTGTTTTTTGATTTATTGATGATAGCCATTCTGACAGGTGTGAAGTGATATCTCATTGTGGTTTTAATTTGCATTTCTCTGATGATTAGTGGCCTTGAGCATCTTTTCATATTTCTATTGGCCACGTGTATTTTCTCTTTGGAGAAGTATCTGTTCAGGTCTTCTGCTCATTTTTAAATTGGATTGTTTGTTTTTTTTGTTGTTGAGTTGTATGAGATCTTTATATATTTTGAATATTAACCTCTTCTAGATGTCTTCTCCCAGTCAGTCAGTTGTCTTTTTGTTTTGTTGGTTTCCCTTGCTGTACAAAAACTTTTTCGTTTGATGTAGTCCTGTTTGTTTATTTTTTCTTTTGTTTCCCTTGCCCAAGGAGATATACCAAAAAGAAATTAGTGTCAGTAATATCAGAGTTTACTGCCTGTTTTCTTCTGTAAGTTTTATGGTTTTGGGTTTTACATCTAAGTCTTTAATCCACTTTGAGTCATTTCTTGTATACGGTGTACGAAGGTGGTCCAGTTCCTTTTTTTTTTCATGTATCTGTCCAATTTTCCCAACACCATTTATTGAAGAGACCGTCTTTACCCCATTGTATATTCTTGCTTCCTTTGTCATATATTAAGTGAGCATTTAGGCGTAGATTTATTTCTGGGCTCTCTATTCTGTTACATTGATCAATATATTTGTTTTTATGTCAGTACCATGTTGTTTTGATTACTGTAGCCTTGTAGTATAGTTTGATATCAGGTAGTGTGATACCTCCAAGTTTGTTCTTCTTTCTCAAGATCGCCATGGCTATTCAGGATCTTTTATGGTTCCATATAAATTTTAGTATTATTTGTTCTAGTTCTCCGAAAAATGCCATCGGTATTTTGATAGGGATTGCATTGGATCTAGAGATTGCCTTGGGTAGTATGGCCATTTTAATGATGTTGATTCTTCCTACTCATGAGTATGGTATATGCTTCCATTTATTTGTATCTTCTTCAATTTCTTTTTTCAATGACTTATCATTTTCTGAGAGTAGATCTTTTACCTCTTGGTTAACTTGATTCCCAGGTATTTTGTTGTTTTCGATGAAATTGTAAACGGGATTGCTTTCTTAATTTCTCTTTCTGAAAGTTCATCATTGGTGTATAAAAATGCATAGGTCATATCTTTTGACCCAGAAATTGCACTTCTGGGTATTTATTTTGTATCCTGCTACTTTACTGAATTTATTGATCAGTTCTAACAGTTTTTTGTTAGAATCTTTAGGGTTCTCTCTATATGGAATCATGTAATCTGCCAATAATGAGAGTTTTACTTTTTCCTTTCCAACCTGGATACCTTTTATTTATCTTTCTTGTCTGATTGCTGTGGCTAGGACTTCCAAAACAATGTTGAACAGAAGTGATGAAAGTGGACATCCTTGTCCTGTTCCTGATCTTAAGGTAAACGCTTTTAGCCTCTCCCCATTGAGTGTGATGTTAGCTGTAGGTTTGTCATAAATGGCCTTTATTATGTTGAGGTATGTTCCTTCTATTCCCACTTTGCTGAGAGTTTTTATCATAAATAGATGCTGGATTTTGTTGAGTGCTTTTTCTGTATCTATGGATATGATCATATGATTTTTATCTTTTGATTTGTTAATGTGATGTATCACGTTAATTAATTTGCAGATATTGTACTAACCTTGCATTCCAGGCACAAATGCAACCTGATCATGGTGTATGATATTTTTAATGCATTGCTGAATTCAGTTTGCTAATATTTTGTTGAGGATTTTTGCATCAATGTTCATAAGGGATATCAGCCTATAGTATTTTTTTTGACATATCTTTGGTTTTGGAATCAAGGTAATGGTGGCTTCATAAAAGGAGTTAGGGAGCCTTCCCTCTTCTTGAATTTTGTGGAAGAGTTTGAGAAGCATAGGTGTTAATTCTTTGAATGTTTGGTAAAATTTGTCTATAAAGCTATCTGGTCCAGAACTTTTGTTTTTTGGGAGGTTTCTGATTACTGATTCTATTTCATTGGTGGCAATTCATTGGTTCAGATTTCCTGTTTCTTCTTGATTCAGTTTTGGGAGATTGTATGTTTCTAGGAATGTGTCCATTTCTTCCAGATTGTCCAATTTGTTGGCATATAATTGTTCATAATATTTTCTTATGATCCTTTGTACTTCTGTGGTTTCTATAGTTATTTCTCCTCTTTCATTTCTGATTTTATTTATTTGAATCCTCTCTTTTTTCCTTGACGAATCTGGCTAAGGGTCTGTCAATTTGTTTTTCCTTTCAAAGAATCAGCTGTTGGTTTCATTTATCTTTTGTATTGTTTTTCTAGTCTCTATTTCGTTTATTTCTGCTCTGATTTTCATTATTTCCTTCCTTCTATTCACTTTAGATTTTGTTTGCTGTTCTTTTTCTAATTCTTTTAAGTGTAAGGTTAGATTGTTTGAGCTTTTTCTTATCCCTAAGGTATGCCTGTATTGCTATGAATTTCCCTCTTAGGACTGCTCTCGCTGTGTCCCATAGTTTTTGAGTCCTTGTATTTTCATTTCATTTGTCTCTGGGTATCCTTTGATTTCTTTCTTGATCTCATTGATAACCCATTCATTGTTTAGTAGCATGTTATTTAGCCTCCATATATTTGTGTATTTTCCAATTTTTTTTTGTAGTTGATTTCTAATTTCATACCATTGTGACCAGAAGATGGCTGATATGATTTCAATCTTCTTAAATTTATTGAGACTTGTTTTGTGTCCTAATATGTGGTCTATCCTTGAAAATGTTCCATATGCACTTGAGAAGAATGTATATTTTGCTGCTTTGGGGTAAAATGCTCTGAAAATATCTATTAAATTCATCTATTCTAGTGTGTCTTTTAGGCCCATTGTTTCCTTGTTGATTCTTTTCCTGGAAGATCTATCCATTGGTGTCAATGGGGTGTTAAAGTCTCCTACTATGAGTGTATTACTATTGATCTCTCCTTTTATGTCAGTCAATAATTGCTTTATGTATGTAGGTGCTCCTATGTTGGGTGCATATATGTTTACTAGGGTTATGTCCTCTTGATTTATCGATCCCTTCATCATTATGTAATGCCCTTCTTTGTCTCTTATTATACCCTTTGTTTTAATGTCTATTTTATCTGATATAAGCATCACTACCCCGGCTTCTTTTTCATTTTCATTTGCGTGAAATATCTTTTTCCATCCCTTTACTTTCAGTCTGTGAGTGTCATTTGATCTGAAGTAGGTCTTTCATAGACAGCATATGCATTGATCTTGTTTACTTATCCATTGGGCTACCCTACGTCTTTTGATTGGTGCATTTAATCCATTAACATTTAAAGTGATTACTGTTAGGTACATAGTTCCTGCCATTTTATTATTCATATTTTTATTTTCTTTTTCACCCCTTCTCTTTTGACAGAAGTCCCTTTAACATTTCTTGTAATGCTGGCTTGTTGGTCATGAATTCCTTAAGCTTTCCCTGTTTGGGAAGCTCTTTATCTTACATTCCATTTTAATTGAAAGCCTTGCTGGGTAGAGTACTGGTGGTTGTAGATTCTTGTTTTTCATAGCTTTGAATATTTCTTTCCAGTCCCTTCTGGCTTGCAAAGTTTCCATTGAAAAATCAGCAGACATTCTTATGGGGGTACCCTTATAAGTAACTAGATGCCTTTCTCTTGCTGCTTTTAAGATTCTCTATTTGTCTTTGACCTTTGTCATTTTATTATGATGTATCTTGGTGTGGGTCTGTTTGAATTCCTCCTATTTAGGACTCTTTGTGCTTCCTGAATGTATATGTGTAATTCCTTTGCCAGGTTAGGGAAGTTTTCTGTAATTATTTCTTCAAATAGGTTCTCAATCCCTTGCTCTCTCTTCTCTTTCATGTACTCCTATGATCTGGATATTGTTAGGCTTCATGTTGTCCCAGAGGTCTTTTAAACTATCCTCATTTTTAAAATTCTTTTTTCTTTTTGTTGTTCTGATAGGATATAGTCTGCTACCTTGTCTTTCAGTTCACTGATTCAGTCTTCTGCTTCATCTAATCTACTGTTGAATCCTTCTAGTGTATTGTTCATTTCAGTTATTGTATTTTTCATTTCTGTCTGGTTCTTTTTTATGGTTTCTAGGTCCTTTATTACACATACTATCTCTCTGTTGATGTTCTCATTATGCTTATCCATTTTTCCCCTGTTAGTTGAGCATCTTTATGACCATTATTTTGAACTCTGTCTCTGGTAGGTTGATTGCCTCCATTTCATTTAGCTTATTTTCTGGATTTTTCTCCTGTTGTTTCATTTGTGGCATGTTTCTTTGTTTTCTCATTTTATTAGCCTCTCTGTGTTTGTTTCTACACACCAGGAATATTCGTTTCATCTCTCAGCCTTGGCCAGATGACCTAATATAAAAGGTGTCCTGTGTGGCCCAGTGACGCACCCTCCCTGATCCCCTATGTGGGGGGCGGGGGGCTCTGGACATGATCTTTGTGTGGGTTGTGTGTGATCTTCTATTGTTGCTAAGCCTTTACTGTTGTTAGTACATCAGTTAATGCGATTAACACTCAGGCTGACTAATTGTGGGAATTGGCTGCACCCACAGGGTAAGAGTTGCTGTGTAGGGGCTGACCCCACTGAGTGGGATTTGCCTTAACAGACTTGTGTACTTGTTGCAACCACCCCTTGTGTGTACTGCTAATGGGGCTAGTCAGGAGTTGCTCTGTTGTGGTCTGGTGCCAGCCTCCAGATGCAATGGTTTTGTGGCCCCTTCGGAGGGGCTCCCCTGTATGCCAAGGTCAGCGGCTGCTTTTGATTGCTCAGGGCTACCCAGTGGGAAGTACAAAGTAATCCACAGATGGTTGTTGCTTATGTTGGACCTATAGGTAAGTGGAAGAGACAGCGCTATAGGCAGCAGTCTGGTTATTTCTCGTCTCCAACCTAGAGCAGTTTAGCAGAGGGACCAGTGCTCCTTCAGGTCTGACCCTACCTGTCAGTTGCCTGTAAGTCTCTGAAAGTGGAACAGCCTCTGGGTGATATGCATGTTGGTGGCACAGGAACCCTGGGAATCTCCTGGGTTTATTGAGTAAATTTCCCCCTGCCCCTGCAGTGTCAGTTTACATGCTAACGTGGTCTCTGCGGCTCCCTGTACAAGTTTCTAATCTTAACAAGGTCAGCTGCTGCCCACTTTGGGCCTGAATGTGCCATCCCAAGGTAGGGGCAGCTTCCTATCAACGTGCGGTGGGCACTTTGTGTATTGGATGGGGCAGGAGCTCAGGGAGTCCAGGGCCATCAGGCCAATAAAGACCCCTGCCATTCCCTCAAGAGATATTGTGCTTATACAGGCAGCAGTGGTCTGCCCATAACTGTTTTCCCTGAAATGTGCTCACTATGCTAGCTAAGGTGTGTTGCCTATGCTGACTGCACAACCCCAGAGCCAAGTAGGGCAGGGGAGGCTGCTTGTCAATGGGCTGCAGGCACTTTGTTGCTTGGGTGAAGTGGGATCTTAGGGAGACAAGGTCCATCTGGCCAATACAGCCTCAGTTTTGCTGCAACTTCTGTGCCTGGGTGTTCCCGCTGTAGTCACATATCATGGTGAGACCAGCTGCTCTCCCCAGATCCCTGCTCTTCCCAAACTCAATATTGCAACTCTTGCAGGGAGCAGAGTTCTGCCTGCCATTGATTTCCCTGCAGTGCCTGCCCTGTGCTTGCCAAAGTTTGTTGCCTGTGTGGGTTGGGAAATCCAGGGGGAGGGGCAGGGCTGTGACAGGTCACTGTCAACAGGCCACCTGGGACAATTTGTGGGTAGGGTGGAGTCTCGGACAATGGCAATCAGATCAATATAGCCTCAGTCTTGCTGCAACTTCGGTAACCATTGGCTCCCACAGAAGTCCCAGATCACAGCAAGACCAGCTGCTGTCTGGCACTGGCCCTAAGATCCCTGATATCAGCCCAAGTTCGTGTTGGCAGCAGTGATCTGCCTGACCCTATCTGGGAAATGCTGGCTCACAGTGCTGGCTGCCAGCTGTGAATGCCTGACCCTGAATGGGTGCAGGGCGTGGCAGCCATCCAGCAACTAAAGCCCCTGGCAATCTGCAGGTTGGGTGGGGCAGGCTGATCCCCTCAGGCCAGCGCTTCCTAATGGCGCTGTGGGAGGGGTCTGCAGTCCCACAGGCTCAGTCTATAGATTATCTGGTAGGGGGGCCAGACTATGGCACGATGGTGGCTGCCCTTCCAGCCCTTGTTCTGGCACCAGGTAATGCAGACTTTTCCAGAATGAATCCCATGTGAGCCTGTGACCCACTGCCGGTGTCCCGGGTGAGTGTCTGTAGGTCAGAGAGCCTGTGTGTGGGTCCTTCAAAGGGGCATCCAGGGTTTCAGTCCCCTTTCATCTCACCCAGATGGCTGGAATCCCCTCTGGTTTTTACAGTCAGAGTTACTGGAATCTCCTCTTCCTTGGGCTGGGGAGCCCCCAAATGAGGCCAGGACCCCCTCTCCTTTAAGGGAGCCTCTGCGGCCTCCCTCTCCCTCCCGGTGATCCTCCACCACTCACGGGTGCGGGTCCAGCCCTGATTCACGACTTTGCCTCTCCTGCCTGCTTCAATGTGGCTCCTTCTTTATTTATCAGATGTACATGTTACCATCAGCTGGACTTCAGGTGATTCTCCATGTTGATTATTTTATAATTTGATTGTAATTTCACTGCGGAAGTGGGAGGTGAACCCTGCTTTTACCTAGTCCACCATCTTCTGCCAAAGCCTTCCACAAAAATTTTTAAGTTGTATTTTCAATTTTATTTAATTCAAAATATTTTAAAATTTCTTTTGAGATTTCTACTTTGACTCATGTTAATTAGAAGTGTACTGTTAATCTCCAAGTATTTGGAGATTTTTCCAGCTATCTTTTTGTTACTGATTTCTACTTTAATTCCATTGTGGTCTGAGAGCACACATTGTACGATTTTTATTCTTTTAAACTTATTATAGTTTATTTTATGGTATGGAATGTGGTCTATCTTAGTCAATGTTCCATGTGAGCTTGAGAAGAATGTATATTCTGCTATTGTTGGATGACCTTGCCTGTAGATGCCAGATGGTGCTTTGAGTTCAACTAATGTCCTTACTGATTTTCTACTTGCTGAATCTATGTATTTCTGATAGAGGGGTGTTGAAGTCTCTACCTATAATAGTGGATTTATCTATTTCTCCTTGCAGTTCTGTTTTTGCCTCACATATTTTGGTGCTCCGATGTTAGGTGCATATCCTTTATGTCTTCTTGGAGTATTGACCCCTTAATCATTATGTAATGCCCCTCTTTATCCCCGATAATTTTCCTTACTCTGAAGTCTGCTCTCTCTGAAATTAATGTAGCTTCCTCCTGCTTTCTTTTGATTAGTGTTAGCATGGTATATCTTTCTCCATTTCTTTACTTTTAATCTAGGTATCATTATATTTAAAGTGGGCTTCTTGTAGATGATGTATAGTTGAGTCTTGCTTTTTAATCCACTCTGACAATCTTTGTCTTTAATTGGTGTATTTAGATCATTGATGTTCAGATTATTGATATAGTTGGATTTGTCTACCATATTTGATACTGTTTTCTACTTGTTGCCTTTATTCTTGTGCCTATTTTTGTCTTGTACACTTTTTCTGTATTTTATGGTTTTAATTGAACATTTTATATGATTTCATTTTCTCTTATTTTTTAGCATATAAGCTATACCTCTTATTTTACTTTTTAAATGGTTGCTCTAGAGTTTACAATATACATTTATAGCAAATCCAGGTCTACTTTCAAATAACACTATACCATTTCATGAATAGTGCAGGTATCATATAATAAAATAATCCTAATTCTTTCCTCCTATGCCTTTTATCATTACTGTCATTCATTTCACTTATATACATAAGCGTATATATGTATATATACATGATTGAATGTTTTGTTGCTATGATTATTTTGAACAAACTGTTACCTGTTAAAATAATTAAGAATAAGAAAAATAAAGTTTTTATTTTACCTTCTCTTATTTATTCTCCAATGCTTTTCCTTTCTTTATATCAGTCCTAATTTCTGGCCTATATTATTTTCCTCCTTTCAGAAGACCTTCTTTTAACATTTGTTGAAAGGCAGGTCTGTTGGCAACAAATTCTCTCAATTTTTGTCTTATGAAGTCTTTATTTCTCGATTTTTGAAAGATAATTTCAAAAGATACAGAGTTCTAGGTTGGTGGATGTTCTCTTAACACTTAAAATATTTCACTCCACTCTCTTCTTGCTTGCATGGTTTATGAGAAGTCAGATGCAATTATTATTTTTGCTTCTCTATTAGTAAGATGTATTTTTCCTCTGGATTCTTTGAAGATTTTTCTTTATCTTTGATTTTTTGAATATGATATGCCTAGGTATAGTTTGTGTGTGTGTGTGTGTGTGTGTGTGTGTGTGTGTGTGTGTGTGTGTTTATCTCACTTGGTGTTCCCTGAACTTTCTGGATCTGTGGTTTGGTGTCTGACATGTGCCTCAGTTGAACTATCCATAAAATGCGGATTATAATAGCAGCTACTTCATGAGGTAATTGTGGGAACTAAGATGAATTCAATATGTGACACATACTTACAAGAGTACCTGGAATGTAGTTAATACTACATAAGTGTTGGCTAATATTTAAAAGACACTTACTAAGTACCAGGCTAAGTGCTTTTCATATAGGATCTCATTTCCTTCTCACAGCAATCTTATCTTCAGGAGGCATCTATTATTGTACCCATTTTACAGTTGGGGAGACTGAGGCTCAAAGAGATTAAATGTCTATGATCACACAACTAGTTAAGTTGCAGTTCTGGAACTCCTATTCAGGTCTGTGTGACTGCCAACACCATGCCATAAATTACCAAGGAATGACACCTCAGAAGGGGTTGGATTCTAGTTCATTTCTATGGTCCCTTCCACAACTAAAATCCTATTGTATGAATTTTGAAATAATGCCAGAATAATACTGCAGTAAAGTGCACAGGCTTGGGAGTTGGGACATCTATGTTTAAGCAAGCTCGGTACACTCTCTGCTCCCCCTGTCGTGACATGAGTCTTATCCACTTACTTCTCTCATTGAGTTGTTTTGAGGATTGGATGAACTGCTGTATGTAAAAGATTTTGCAAAGTGCTTTGTAAGTCATATTGGCATATTGTAGGTGCTCTAAAAAGTTAGATAATAAAATAATCGAGATTTAAAAATCTTCTCCAGTAGTTTTGGTATTGGAAGGAGTCATGAAATGTCTTGATATAGAGTCCCCCAAACTGTCTAGGTAGGAAAGCATATGGTAGGAAACTGTTGATGTGGGGCTTGGCTGGAAGAGGTATCAGATTAGGATTCTGATACCCCAATCTCTTCCCTTATTCCCCTACATCCCAGGAGTGGTCCCTGATTCCTGCAGCTCCTGTCTCTGTTATCTCAGTATCTTCTGTCTACCTTTTGAATCCTCCAATACCTGTTTCTGCCATTTCACTTTCAATTCCTGCTTTACCTCTGCTGAAATCACTGTGGTGCTTTGTCTTTCTGCCTGGACCTTGACTGATGCAGGGAGGCACAGATGACAGTACCCAGGAAGTGGGCTTAGCTTGAAGACTGAGTTTTCATCCTATAAGCTTGTTTGATTTTCTCAAAGCTCTTAACAGCCAGGACATAGGCATGGAGAAGGCAGATGATTGGGCTGATCTGGAGCTTGGGGGTTTGAAGAGGAAGATGTTCAAGAGGGCAGTAAGCATCAGAGACCAGTAGACTAGATCACAGCAATAGCAGCAGCAACAACAATAATAGAGACACTTATAATTTTATGTTTACTGTGGGCCAGGCACTGTTTTAAGTGCTTTACATGTACTATTAATTAACTGAATCTTCATGACAACCCTAGGAGATTGGTGTGTACTATTAATCTCCATTAACCAAGGCGCCAAGAGGCTAAGTAATGTGCCCAAGGTCAAATAGCTAGCAAGGGGCAATGCTGATATTTGAACCTGAGCAGTCTGCCCCCATGGTTGGGGCTCATCATCATTACAAGCGTGATTTTCCTGCTTTCCAGTTCTATGGTTCCACGGAAATAGGAATTAAGGTCTCCATGACAATTCACAGCTTGGCTGTAAGATTTTAGTGATGATGACACAGTTCCAAGTAGCCCTTGCAGAAGGTCAGAGAAAGCCGGGCTTAATTTATAAAGATGAGACTGAAGAGAAAGGCAGAAGAGAAGACATGGGCTACTGGGATGCAAAGCTCCCCTTCTGCAAAGGCACAGATGGAGATGAGACAGGAGCTGAGAGTCTATCATTCTCTGAAAGCCTAATTAGGTCATTGGTGAGGACAGACTATTAAAAAAAAAATCCCATCAGCTAAAGACCTGTGGGATTTAATTCCCTCATTCCTGCTCCTTAGTCTTAGAATAAATGAAGCCTTTCCCTAGTTACAAAAATGATGTTGAAAAATGATTGATTGTCCTAATGAAGAAAGAGAACAGCTGCCTGAATAGCAGATGTAACTTTTATAATCATTTCCTCTTCATTGCTTTTCTCCCTAACAACCCAGCACTGATGATAGTATTTAAGAAGGAGGGTGTATGATGGGCAGAGGCCTGAAATGATCAGGAAGCTCAGGCAAAGAGAAAATGGTTGGCCCAAGTCCCTTGTGATCAGCTCCCTTTCTAACAAGCCCAAATTTCAGGCTGTTCTTCAGGC
Organism: Eidolon dupreanum; assembly: GCA_028627145.1. Taxonomy (NCBI): domain Eukaryota; kingdom Metazoa; phylum Chordata; class Mammalia; order Chiroptera; family Pteropodidae; genus Eidolon; species Eidolon dupreanum. The sequence goes on along the minus strand of CM053505.1, from coordinate 7,062,285 downwards.
TGGTTGAAGATGAGAGAACCAAAGTTTGTGGCAGCACAAGGTCCCAGGATTGAGGGCCAGACCTGGTAGAAAAACCGCTCATAGCTACCATATATATTTAAATCTGCTCTGGCTTCGCTAAGGCCCTAGGCTAAACCATCAGGCAGAGAGGAAATCTCCGCTTGGGGACATTTAGCAGCAAGCCTTCAGAAGAACTGAAATGTGATAACAGGCAGCGGAGCATGGTGGTTAGGAGTATGGGACCTGGAGGCAAAGTGTTCATTCAAATCCTGACTACCACTTACATGCTGTGTGACCATGGGCAAGTTACTTAACATCTCTGTGCCTTACTTTCTAGCTACATGAGTTTGAGCAACTTTCTTAACCTCTCTGTGCCTTGGTTTTTGACTGTATGACCTTGGCAAGTTTCCTAATCTTTTCATGCCTCAGTTTCTAGCTGTGTGACCTTGAGCAACTTTCTTTACCTCTCTGTGTCTGTTTCCTAATCTGTAAAACAAGGATGATAAGAAAACCTATGTCATGAGATTGTTGAGGGGAGTAAGTAAATGTTTGTAAGACACTCAGAACAGTGCCTGGCATATGGCAAGTCTATCTATACATTTCCTAAGTAACATAAATGGACTGCCATGGGCAAAACTGTGAATAAGCCAATTTTTTCTGCCCTCTGCAAAAGTGTGATTCAGCAAAGTTAGTTGTCTATGAGCTTCAGGTTTCAGGACTTTTTTCCTCTATCCCTTCACCTGAGTGCCATGGAGCCCTCCCCACCATTCCAGTGTTCTCTTATTCTCTTATGCAAATATTCTATATAAATCTCAGAAGGGGCTAAAACCCCCAAATTATGCTGAGATACTAAGTGACTGATAAGCTTCATCACATTCCTCTTCTCAGCCTAAAATCAAGGGGCTCCGGTGGCATTTCAGGAACTGGCCAGAAGTGGTGGACCTCTTGCTGCCACTTGGTGCCCATTCTGAAGACCAGTTTTGTGTGGACCCTCCTGGTGCCCTTCACCACAGCTCAGAAACCCTAAGCTTGCAGTTCCCCCAGCTTGGACCCCAAACCCACACCACTGCATCCTGTTCAGGCACTCCTGAAGTTATACTCACAAAGCAGTTGTCTGTACAGCCTTTGTTGGTTTTGGACATGTTGGACCAGACCTGCTTGGTAATAACTCTTGTCCACATATCAGAGGAGCTGTCCCAAATTTGGGGTTGTTTCTTTCGAGGAGATACAATTATCCGTAATGTTAAAGACCAAAATTTCTTTTAGTTTTCAAAGCATTTGTCTTCATTTCTTTTAGCCTCATATCTTCATTTTGCAGGTGGCAAAAATCAGGTTTGTTTGCACATCCTAGGAAACCTATGCTAAAGTGGCTTCAAAAACATGAGAAGTTCATTGCCACAAATAAAGGAAGAGCCCAGTGGCAGGGCAGTGATCCGCTCTGGCTCTATCAAGACTCTGACTTCTTTTCTCTTGAGAATGTCTCAGCTCTCCTCCTCTATAGGGTGACTTGATTTTCAGGCTGGTAGTAGGTGCTGCAGCACACCTGGGGCTCAGATCCACTCCTCAAAACACCCAAGAAAGACAGGAATCATCTTTTCTTGTGTCTCTCTTTTAAGCAGCACCCAAAATTGTTTTCTTGTGCCTCATTGGCCTGAATCTGGTCAAACACCACCCCCCGAATAATCCTGGAGGCTGGGAGAATGCCATGTGCTAACCGGCTTAGGTCTGGAGTTCTGAGCCAATCACAAAGGGGCTGTAGTTACATTAGCCTAATTAGTTCTACCAATGGTACTGGGGATGGGTCAGCTTCCTCTCATAGTGGCAGTGGGGAGTGGGTGGTAAGACACCTAAACAAATGTCTGTGATATTGTCATAAAGTGAGCATTGTCAGGATGCTGGGTAGGTAACTGGGCAATCAGCCTCCATGATGGATTGCACCAATTCATGCCTCCTGGTATTTGCATTCCCCCTTGCCGCCCCCCTTCCCCCCACTGAATAGGACTGACCTATGTCACCAATATGATATTGCAGATGTGACAGTGTGTGACTTCGAGGCTAGGTTCTAAAAAGCACTGGGGCTTCTGCCTTGGATCACTCCCTCTGGAGGAAGCCAGTTGCCATGCCATGAGGACACTGTAGCTCTGTGCAGGGCCCACGGAGAGAGGAACTGAGGCCTATGGACAATGGCCTGCACCAATTTTGCTGGTTATGAATGTGAGCCATCTTGGAAGTGAATCCTGATCCAGCCCCAGTCAAGCCGACCTCTCAATGCAACCTCATGAGAGACCCTGAACCAGAACCACCCAGATAAGCTGCTCCCGAATTCCTGACCTTCAGAAAACCATGATAATAAATGATTCTTGTTTTAAGTCACTAAGCTTTGGAGTGATTTGTCACACAGCGTCATCAGACCGGAATAGTGACTTGGAATGGACACTGAACTGATTTTCATTTTTAGAACCAAGGGGCGTCCCTCCTCCCATTCCATTTCTTTCTAAATAATTCAATGTGAAATGAGACCTTTCTAAAGAATTCCCTGCCATTACTCCGCATTACTCCCACTACTTCATTGAGAGTGTAGCTACCAACCAAATATGTTTTCAGAGGAATTTCACCTGAGTTCTCCAAAAATTCAGAACTTCCAAGCTGTGTCACAGCAAAGACTGGTATGGAAAGCACTGAACTAGGAAACTGCCTGAGTGACAAAGGTGGCAGTTGACCAGGCCCATCCAGAGAGCTGACTTAGAATCAGTCCTTAATGCGTGCAGGCTCTTCAAAGTTGGAAAAAACACATTCAGCTTTACAAATAATCAAGGTAGAATTTCCCTGTGGAAACATGACAAAACTAAAAAGAATTATAACATTTCATTTACTTCTTTCCTGATTATAAAGGTGAAAACTTTTTATTATAGAAAATGTGGGGGATAAACACTGAAAAGAATAAAGAAGCAACTAGTAACAACATATAATCTCACTATAGAGACCACTATTAACATTTCTTCACTGCTTTCCCCCATACATTTCACTATAAAACCACAATATGAAATCTACGGTTTTATATCCTGTTTTATTTCCATTATGTTCTGAGCATTTTCTCATGTGGTTAAATAAAAACATGTTCTTTTACGGATGCTTAAGGTTTTATTAAATAAGTGTGCCATTATTTATTTAGCCATTCCTCCAGGTCATTCCTGTTTTTTTTTTTCTATTATAGACAAAGCTGGGGAGGGGGGCAAGCCTTATATATTCATCATCACCCACTTTTATGATTTGTATCTCCTTAGTATAATTCCTAGAAGTAGAATTATCAGGTCAAGTTTACAGTGGTTTTCTAAAGCTATTGATCTATATTGTCAAATTGCCCTTCAGGAAGTTTTACCAATTTATAGTATTTGAAGAAGGCTATGAGAATGTTCATATAACTAACTGCACGTTAATCAAAACAGTAGTACAATTTCTAAATTATAATTTATAAATTATCGATTTGAAAGGTGAAAGTAGTATCTTGTTTTAATTTACGTTCATTTAGTTGGAAGTTGAACATTCTCTCACACATTTATTAACCATTTGTATTTCTTCTTTTGTGAAGTTTTTATCATAACCTTCACTTATTTTTTCCATTAGATTTTCATCTTTTAAAAGGAACTGATTTTTAAAATATCTAGATCAATAATATTAATATAGTGCAGATATCTTCCTTGCTTGCTCATTTGCCTTTTAATTTTATTTATGGCATTTTTAGATGATTATATTGATTTTTTTCCTGCTTTTGTGTTTTAAAAGTTTATTACCATGTCCGTATGACCTAAGCATTTGTTTTTCAATTCATGTTTCTCTTTTAATCACTAACCCATCAAAAATTTATGTTGTGGTATGGTGTAAGGTAAGAATCCAATTCCTGGGCAATTTCTTTTTCTGATTTAGTCAACCAGTTGATCTGGGAGAGTTTAATAACCCTTGAGTTTATCACTCATGAGTATGATAACCTTAGTACATACCAGATTCTCACATATATGTGTCTGGCATGGTTCACTATAGCTTTAGGTATGGCATGTTTAGATACAGATAAAGTCTTACTTCTTTTAATATTCAAAGTATTAAGGACTGACCGGATTCTACTGGATTCCATGTCCTCTACAACAGCAAAAACAAATGGTGGTCTTCTAGTGAGTGATATGGCACCTTCAATTCTTTGTGTGGAGAAGCTAGAAGCTGAATTAGCCCATTAGCTCCTGGGGTTCCCAGGCATTTAACTGGGAGCTGTTACAAGAGAAAGGTACTATACATCTCACTAACCTGGAGTAGGGGGAATAGGATGAAGAAGAATGATGTGCAATAGTCATTTCAAGATAACCAAGTCTCTTTCAAAAGCTTCAAAGGAAGTGGAGTCTTTACAACATAATTCTTGTAACAGAATCTGTAGTGTCTCCTGAACAATTGAAGAAAGTGATTCAAAGAGACATGTTACCTCAGTAGTAAGTTTTTAATGTTGGTGATTCAGAATTCTTTTGGAAGCAAGTGCCTTTTAAAACATCTACTGTATTTGGGAGGTTCTAGCTGCTGTAACAAGTATGCCCTCAAATTTAACACATGGAATTTATTTCTTACCATCATAACAGTTCACTGAGAATTCCTTGTCAGCAGACAGTGTTTTGTGCAGTCATTCAGAGACTAAAGTTCTATCCGCCCTGTGTCTCTGCTGTCTCCTAGGGTATCAGGCTCCACCATTCAATCCTTTGCTTCTAGCTAGTGGCCAAGTAAAAAAAAAGAAGGTGGAAAAGGCACTCCAGCTTCCTAAACACCTGTGCTTAGAAGGGGCACACATCACTTCTGCTTACATTTCTTTGTCAAAAACTAGCCATGTGGCTCCACCTAGATGCAGGAAATATAGTACCTGGCTGAGAAGCTGTTTCCTGGCAACAATTCTATATCATGGAAGGAAGTGCATGAATTTTATCATATAGTCAGAATTTTATCATATAGTCAGCTGTATCTGCCACATTTACTAAGAAAATTTTCAGATATGTAATTCATGGGGTTGATGAGGCATTGGCATAACTCAAGAGTTTCTTAACCTCAGTACTGTCGACATTTCGAATTGAATAGTTCTTTGTTGTGGGGGCCTGTCCTATGCATTTAAAGATGTTTAGCAGCATCTCTTGTCCCTACCCACTAGATTCCAGTAGCATCTCCTGAGTTGTTATTGTTTTCTATTCATTGCCTTTGTTAATTTGTTTGGTCTTCCACCTCTTTTCTGGTTTTAACTGAGCATTTTATATGATTCCATTTTCTCTTCTATCTTAGTATATTAAGTATACTTCTTATTCTAATTTTTATTTAGTAGTTGCTCTAGAATTTTCAACACACATTTGCAACTATTCCAAGTCCACTATCAAATAGCATTGTACTACTTTATGGGTAGTGCAGGTACACTTATAAGCAGATTAGTTCCAATTCCTTCCTCTCATCTCTTATGATATTGCTGTCATTCATTTCACTTACCCATAAACTATATTCGTTCAATACATTACTGTTATTGTTATCTTGAACAAACTGTTACATCAATTGAGAATTAGAAAAATAGAATATTTTACTTTACCTTTATTCATTCCTTCTCTAGCATTCTTCATTTCTTTATGTAGTTCTGACTTTCTGACCTATATTGTTTTCCTTTTCTCAAAGAACATCTTTTAACATTTCTTGCAATTCAAGTCTACTGACAACAAATTCCCTCAATTTCTGTTTGAGAAAGTCTTTACTTCTTTTTCACCTTTGAAGGATAATTTTAGTGGATGCAGAATTGTGGGTTGGTGGTTTTTCCTTTCCATATTTTAAACATTTTACTTAACTCTTCTTGTTTGCACAAGTTCTTCAGAGAAGTAGGATGTAATTCTTATCTTTGCTTTGGTATTCTCTGAACTTCCTGGATTTGTGGTTTGTTGTCTGTTATTAATTTTGGAAAATTCTCAGTCATCATTACTTCAAATATTTCTTCTGATTTCTTACTCTTCTTTTCTCGTTCTGGTATTTCCATCATGCATATGTGACTCTTTTGTAATTATCCCACAGTTATTGAATATTCTGTTCTATCTTTTCGTTCTAGTTTTTCTTTGCATTCCAGTTTTAGACATTTCTATTGACATATCTTAAAGCTCAATGATTCCTTCTTTGGCCATTTCTAATCTTTTGGTGAGCTCATCAGAGACATTCTTCATGTCTATTACAGTGTTTTTGATTTCTAGCACTTCCTTTAAATCCTTAGAATTTCTGACTCTGTTTACATTATCCATCTGTTTTTGCATGCTGTCCACTTTTTCCATTAAAGCCCTTGGTATTTTAATCGTAGTTGTTTTAAATTCTCAGTCTAATAATTACAAAATCTCTGCCATATCTGCGTCTGGTTCTAATGCTTGGTTTGTCTTTTTACACTGTGTTTTTTGCCTTTTGGTATGCCTTCTAACTTTTTGTAGAAAGCCAGACATGATGTAATGGGTAAAAAGAACTAAGATAAATAGGCTTTTAGTGTGAGGTTTTATGTTTTATCTGGCCAGAATTTAGGCTATGTTTACCATTTGCTGTGGCTATAGGTGTCAAAGGCTAAAATTTCCTCTGGATTCCTTTTTATTATTTTTGTATCTCTTGTTGTATTTGAGTTTCTCTAGAGACTTCTTCTTAAATAAAGTCTGAGATGTGTAGTTCTCTCTGTTGTATGCCTCTGTTATGCAAGAGCCCTACTGACATGATGGGAGGGTATAGGGGACGGGATGCATTCTATAACCCTATGATAGGGTATTAGTCCTTTAGTGAGCCTGTGCCTCTGGTCTGTAACCTCCACAAGAGCTTTTCATTCCCCTCACCATACCTTAGGTGATACAGGAAGGCTAGAGGGGCCTGGAGCTGGGCGTTTCTCTTCTCCCACATCAGTTAGGCTCTAGTAAAACCCCTGTTGGTAAGGCCCTGGAAAAACAGTTTTTCTTGAGAGTACGTCTTGATAAGAAGGACTTAATGCTCTGGGCATATTTCAGAATGGCCACTTTTCCCTTCCTCTGGCTCAAAGCCTGTGGAGACTGCCCTTCCCCGCATCTTAACTATGAGAAATTGGAGGTAAAACTCACAAAAGCATGGGCCTCCTTCCAGCATTTTTAATGCACAGCATTTTAGCAATTAAAGTTTAGGTTTTTATACCCTGGTACTGGTCCCGTGGTGGTTTCTGTTCCTGAGAATAAGCTACAATTCTTTGTATCTATTTGTCTGTCTCTTCAAATTTTGGAGCAGTGGTTTGCCCTGTGGACCCAATATTCTGATGGCTCTAAGAGGAGTTGTTGGTTTTCAGTTTCCTTAGTTTTTTCTTATTGTGAAGATGGGAATGATGACTTCCAATCTTTTTATATGCCAGACCAGAAAGCAAAAGTTTACCATCCCATCCAGTTGTGATAACCAAAATGTCTCCAGACATTGTCAGGTATCCTCTGTAGAAGAGTCAAAATCATCCTCATTTCTGAATCATTGTTGTTACATTATATAGATACTACATCTAATGATAATAATATCTAATTATATAGTCTATAGAAATAGAATTAGGTGAATGAGACTTCTTGGAGATTTGAGTGGAATAGAACACTGTGGTTTCTGTTGGAGCATGCTGTGGGGGCTGTGGCAGAGATTGGCTAGATGCTCATCAAACCCATTTCTTCTTCCTAAGCACCCAGTTAGCTGTATTTCTCAGCCCCATTTGCATCCAGGTGGGGTCATATAACCAGTTCTGGCTAACTGAAATAGGTGGAAGTGATGTACATCACTTCTAGGCCTGGCCACTAAGTCATCCCATGTGATCCTCTGCATTCTCTCACTTTATTCATCAGCCAGCCAAATCCAGAGGATCTGGAAGAGGATCCCAAGCATATATGGGATTGCAAGTTTATAAGGTAGAAGGAGCCTGGACTCCTGGTTCACTGCTTGAGAAAAAGCCAACTTGGAGAGCCTCTCAACTAGAACGGATTATTTCTCATTCCCACATTGGTTTTCATGGGAATGGGAAATAATCTTTAGAACTGGGAATTAATTCATTATTGCAGCATAGCATAGCTTAACCTGACTGATTCAGGGGCTTAGAACATTTGATATTAAGGAATAGGGTGGCTCTAGAAGCTTGGAAGACCTGAGGAAATGTAGGGGCAGGCATTAGTGCTTATGTATACCAATGAACAAAATGCGTTTATTACTATTACTTTAAAATTATGTATTATAAGTAATTATCATTTCAAAAACCATATCAGCAAAATGACAAAGTTCTTCCACAATCCTCAGTTCTGCAATCTCCCTGAGTCCTCATAGTCTAATTTGGATAATGCTGACCAAGGCAGGAACCAGAAGAAATTTTCCATCTTGGTTGCTTTTCATAGAAATTGAAGAATGAGACTAAAGGACTCATTCAGCCATATGCAGATAATAAACCAAGTCAACTGAATGGCAGATGTTAGAGGGAGGCCAAACATCCAGATGTTTAATCCTTCCTATTAATCAAAATTAAAATCCTGTGGAATGTGAAGGGTCAGATGTCACTGGGTTAAATTAATCCATGGTTTTTCTTAGACTACCTAAGAGAATTTGAAGTTTCTGCCTTTAAAAATGCAAACTGCATTGCACTATTTACATATTTTATGTGGGAAGTGACAGGTTTTAATTTTAACTGCACACCACCTTCTCAATTGTTCCCTGAACAGAGTAGAAACTTAGAGAAAATTACATGGAGAAAAAACGATAACAAAACCAGGGACTGAAATGAGTTTAAAGTTCAAACAAAGTGCATTCCATAGCTGGCACATTCTATAACCCATGCACATTTGATCAGGAAAACTGTATGATCTTTAATAGTGTTTTTTGACTCTGAATAGACTCAAAGCAAGGAAATTTTATTCTAGAAGAAAAATATGGGTAGACGCGTGATATGCACAAAGAGATAGCTGTAGGGCTTTAGGAATTTCTTTCCATCTGATATAAAATTCTTTAAGAAAAAAAGATAGGTTTTATGCTTTGGCTTTTCTTGGTTTTGTGCTTTGGAATAGAACCTGCCTTTTATTTAAATCATGTGAAAGAATGTTAAATGACAAATGACAGACATATATAAATCCTCAGCCATACACGCACAAGAAAGCCTGAGAGGAAGGATATCCTTGGTCTTTTTATTGGTCAAATTCTTCTATGTGCAGCTCCATAAATCGAGGTGTTTGACTTCAAGCTGAGGATATACTCTTGCAAAACCTATCTCATCACTTTAAGAACACTTTTTTAGGCCACATTTACAGACACTTGTCTTCCGCTTCCATTAGGCTCTTTGCCCTCTATCTCCAGATATTATATTAGTCAAAATGGGGTAGGCTGTACTGCAGTAAAAGAATTGCCCTTCTGGGCAGGGTGCAAACTGCCCTTTTCTTTCTGTTGAGAGATTTTCCTCTCAAGCAATTCTGCTTTTGCCTTCAAAATGATGTTTCATGATGTTTCACCCCTCCCTTCCACCACAGGCTTCTGGGTCTTATTTTGTACAGTAAAATCTGAATATCCTCTCTTTGAATTCCACCTTCAATAATCCTCAAGGCAATGGGGATGCCCCTGGCCGTCCAGATGAGAGTTACCTACGAGGAAGTGCAGAAAAGAAAAACATTTTCAGCAATTATTCCTATAACATGCTGCCTCCATTCCTGGTATTCACTTGTCATTTTGTGATGAGCTCTTGAGTACACAGCACCCAGGCTCAGCTCTGTGCCCTCCCGGGTATGTGAGCAGATGTGTGCAGGCCTGGAGAGGTTTTAAAACTCACTAGGTGCTCCCTTTCTGATCAATGGCTCATTTGCAAGAAGCTCAGATATACTCTCAGAGGCAGCAGGAGACACTTTATTCCAATGTTTGAAAAAAAATACGTACAACTTGCATGTTTGTGGTGGTGTCACTCTGTTTACAACTATTGGAATGTGTTAGACTTTTTAAATAATGTAAACATTTTATATATAGACAAGAAACTCATATTAAACCTTTATACAGATCAGCTTGAAAATCATTGCTTTATTAATCAGCTGATAAGGCACCATGTGAAATCCTGACAACATGAACACATGATGAGGAACCTTTGATGGAACAGGAAAAGATTAACAAACATATCAGAAAGTTCTTGGTTCTGGAAAGTTCCAGTTGTCTTAGGGGAAATGGAAGACAATGAGAGATGTATCCTATCAGACCAAGAACACGCATTTAACAAGCTAGTGACACTTTCTTTCCAAAAAGTATAGAACTGCTTCAGTAATCACAGTAATATATGTTAACTAGCAATTGTTCTTTGGTCAGCTTTTCTTTTACAAATGTTATCTTGGCTGTGGGTGACACAGAAAGGTGACCAGATGCCTCAGGACTGTGTACTGGAGTTTGGCACAAGGAGAAGACGAATGAGGGGGACAGACTGGGGGAGAGGTTGAAAAGAGTGGGAGAAGACAGCAGAAACCTTGGGGCATTTTCATGAGGTCAGCTTCAGAGCTCTTGGACCCAGACATAGATACTGGGACTCACTCCTCGGGTCACAGTCACTGAGGTCAGGGAAAAAGGCCCAAGCTGCAGTCAAGAGCTTTTGTATCTGTGGGCCAGGGCTGTGTTCTGGAGAGAAACCAGAATGGCAGAGTAGTGTTTTGAAGGCCAGGAAGTGTGAAGTCAGAGTCCACCCCCAAAGGGGAAGCCTCTTCACCTCAAGGGAGAAAAGGAAGGAAATGAGTGCCCATCTGCTATAAATTGAATGTTTGTGTCCCCCCAAAATTCATATGTCGAAATCCTAAAGTGATATTAGGAGGTGGGGCCTTTGGGAGGAGATTAGGTCATGAGGATGGAGTCCTCATCATGGGGTTAATGTCCTTTTAAAAAAGGCTCTAGAGATCTCCTTTGCTCATTCTGTCATGTGAGGATTCAGCAAGAAGATGGCTGTCTGTTAACCAGGAAGCAGGTTCTCACCAGACACTGAATCTGCTAGCACCTTGATCTTGGGCCTCCTAGCCCCTAGAACTGTGAGAAATAAGTTTCTGTTGTTTAGAAGCCAGTCAGTCTGGTATTTTGTAAAGCTTCCCAAACGAGCTAAGACACCATCCTAGAGGAAAGATGCTAGAGGAAATGAGGGTGTAGTATGACATTGAGACACTGGGACATGGCCTTCCACTGACAGTAGTGGTCCTAAATTTTCTTTTTCTTTAATTTTATTTATTTATTACAATTCAACAGTAAGGCATACACACACACACATACACACACACACATATTGCATTGTATGTTCACTACTCATAGTTAGGTTTCTTTCTGCCACCACATATTTGACCCTTTTTACCCCGTCTACCTCTCCCCTACCCCCACCCCCTACCATCTGGAACTACTAGTCTATTGTCCCTGTCCATGAGTCTCTGTCATGTTTGTTTGTTGCTTTTAGGTTTATATCTGACATACAAGTGATATCATGTGGTTCTCAACTTTTTCTGTCTGGCTTATTTCACTTAGCATGATTATCTCAAGGTCCATCCATGTTGTCACAAACGGCAGTAAAGTCCCACCAGGTTGATTCCTAGAGCCCCTTTTTTTGGTCACTCAAATCCTTTGACAAAGAAGCTCAGCACCAACATCCTCACACGTAACCCAAAGAAACCTATGGTCCTTGGCAGCTCAGAGTTCCATTCACCAGTGATCTGGTGAAGCTTCTGCTCTCACACAGCCCTCCCTGCACCTTCCCAGATGGTCTAGCTCATTAAGCTTGCAGCCTGTTTGGTGTGAGTGATGGCACCATTCTCAGCCTGTGGCCTCTCCATCCTAGGCTCCCCTCTGCAGAAAGGGGGCCCTGCGGTGAAGAATTTTGACAAATGTGTGTTCATGAATGCAAATGCATCATGGGTGATGGGAAAGGGAGGAAGAGCAACAAGTGGACTAGCTGGGACAGATGGACCATGAAAGAGGGAAATGGGTGTGTGCATGTACGTGCGCGCGCGTATGTGCATACGTGATGAGGGAGAGGGCAGGGTGTTAGGATGGGGAAAAGCTTGAGTGGTAGAGTTAGACCAGGCGGAGCTCTGTCCTTGGCTTGGGATTTGAGGTCCCCTCTGTGTGGGCAGCCAGACATGGTTGGGAGGTGGGAGACATGAGAGTGACCTAATAGATGTTTCTAGAAGAGAGGCTGGGGCAAGGTGGCCAGGACTTGGGGGTGGGTGGGGAATGGTCTATGGATGAATATCTAGGGGCCAAAACTGCTTGTATTTGCTCCCTTATTTCAAAATCTCGGGGCACAGGCAGTACTTTGAGAACATTATTTTCTCTCTTAACCCCTTGGAGGCCCTCACTGACTGTTTAATCCCTTTTTATCTGCTAATACCAGTTCTGGGAGAGGGACAGGATCCCTGGCAGTATGAGTTGCCCCACCCTGGCCAGCTGCTGCCAGGGCCTGCTGTGTGGGAGCTCTGTGGGAGCTGGGGCTGAGGTCTGTGCAGCCAAGAAGCCAAAACCAAACATGGCTTGGTTTCTTGGTGATTATTTTCTCCAGACTATAAAAGAACTCTTTCTTGCATGTTATTCACTATTCTCACCTGCTTATTCTTCAGTGTAAACACTAGAATCAATCTGTCAAGTTAAAAAAATTCCTACGAGATTTTGATTGTAATTGTGTCAAACCAATATGTTACTGCTTTTCATTAAAACTGAATTTGAGATGAAATAATAGAGAACCAGTCAGAAAGGACTTTTTTCACTCATTCATTTAGATATGTACCCATCAGTTTATGGCTATGCTACCCTGAACGTGCCTGATCTCATCTGATCTCGAAAGCTAAGCAGGGTTGGGCCTGGTTAGTACTTGGATGGGAGACCACCTAGGAAGACCAGGTGCTATAGGTGTTAAAAAAATAGATATGTACCCAGCAATATATTTTGAGCATTTAGAGAATTGCTAGGGAAGTGGCTCCATTATCTGGGGACACTGAGAGATACCTGAGGCAAAGGGAAAGGGAAGGACAGTCCTTGTACTTGCATGACCCATCTTTCTTGCCTCACCATCGTCTCAGCCCTGGTGGTCCAGTCATCATTTAAATTTTTGATATTATCTCAGTCATAGATTTTTGCATTACTTTTAGTTTTTTAAATATTACATTAAAATATTTATCTTGATCACTGCGTTTTTTGATATCCTGTTAAATTTGGCAGCTGAGGTGAGTGCCTCGCTTGCCTTCCCCTGTCCACACACCATCGAGGGATGAGTAACAGGCTCATAAGAATAGATGGGGAATAGGATCATAGACTTCTCAGGGAGCCAGTATGACTGAGGACTAGGAGGAAGAAACTCCATGATTCAGCTCAACTCCTAAACAGAATCAATCACACAGAGCTTCTTAACCACAATGCAGCTTAGAAATACGCATTCTCTGAAGGGCTGCCCTAACCTCAAGTATGGCAGGTGGCTCATAGCTGAAGATAAGGAGGGCACACAACATGAGTGTTGCCATCCTAAAAGTAAGGTCTGCATGGGAACCACCACGAACCAGACGTGGCTCTTGAGCACTTGAAACATAGTCAGTCCGAATTGTGATGTGTTCTAAGTGTGAAGTTCACACCTGATTCTAAGTGTGAAGAAAAAGGTCATATATCTTATTCAAAATTTGTTTTATATTGACTACCTGTTTAAATGTATTTTGATACATTATGTTGAATAAAAAATTATTAAAATAAATGTCACTGGTTTCTTTTGCCTTTTTTTATGTGGCGACTAGGAAATTTAAGATTACATGTGTAGCTTGTGTCTGTGGCTCACAGTATATTTCTACTGGATAGCACTAGTTTAAGTGGTAGCAGGGATGTGTCTCTGAACTCATCAGGGACCCTGATGATAGGGCCCCTGGGAATTTCATCACTCACTATAGCTCTTCCTCCAACCTCTGCTGTCTGACTGAGTGCTTGGTATATAGCCTGTATGAAGAGGCCACCAGCTAGGCAGATGATTGCTAGAGCTCACAAATAGTCAGGTTTGGGACCAGCATTATAGCAGTGGGGGAGGGCGCTGGAGCATGACGGGTATAGACGTGCAGTGGAGATCTTTTTTGACCTAGCATTTCTGAACACTTTTCTTATATTTGGAGAATGCCCCACAATGGAAGAAAGATTCTCATTCTCCCAACCTCCTTTGCAGCTAGATATCAGGGTTCATCCAGTCAAACACATATAGGTCAGCATTTGACGTGGAATCAGCCGGTGTTACTGCATGGAATCCATGAGCGTGAGGATGGCAGAGCAAGCTCCCGGCAGCAGCAAGACACTGGTTCAGCATTAATGGGTGATGCCAGCTGTTGTGATGCTGCCCAGGAGGTGGCTGGGGTGTCTGTACCAGACCAGTCTTTGGTGAAATTTGTGGCATTGTTCTTCATGGTATGGCCTCTAAACTGGTTCTATGGCCTTTCAGAGATCTATATTCTTCTAATTTTTTCCTAGATAGAATAGATTCTGTTCCCAGCAACAAAAATCCTGGCTGATATTACTATACAGTAGTCCCCAAATACCCAAATGGTGGTTCAGGCAGCTGACTCTTACTTGAGGACTGACTTTGTGTTCAGCACTGTGATAGCAGCCTCAGAGATTTAGAAAAATATGAGCCTTGGTAGCCTTGTTCCAATGACTCATATAGGTGATATGTGGTGTTTGGCATCCTGGTGCCAACGTCTTCCCCACAGCAGAGTAAAATAGGTTCTGATTCCTCTCTAGCTTAGAGCTACAATAAACTCTTCAATTTTAATTCTCTAATATAATTAGCTGCCTGCTTTCTTTCCTGGCATCTGTTCTCAAATCAACGTCAAGACTAAGGCTGTTCTGGGGACACACACACACACACACACACACACACAGTCACGAAATTCTACTTACATCAAGTGAATGAGTTTACTAGTCTACTTTCTGCCCTCAGGAATTAAAATGGAGAGCATGTTTCTGAAATCATATGCTACAGTTTTGCAAACATCAACTATAGTGTTTGCGTTCCCCCAAGAGTAGACTCAGAGATCAAGATTTAGGTGCAAGTGGTTGATTTGGAAGGTGATCCCAGGAAGCACTAGGAGGGAGCGAGGAAAAGATGGTGTGTTGATAAGCAGGTTACTGTTGTGAGCAATTCGGCTCAGTCCTACTAAGGATTCTCTCAGAGACTGTATAAATTGCAACTCAGAACTGTCACACCAAGAGGGCGAGGATGTCAGAATACTTATTTACTAACTCCCAGCCCTCATCATTTGAGAATTACTCTGGGGGGTGTTAGCTCTCCAGCATTTCTGGTTTGTCTTGCATGGACAGAGGATGCTACTGCGGCTAATATAAAGTCCCCAGGCAGAGAGACCCAGGTGCTTGAGGCTGGAATCTGCCAGTGTGTATGGGATATGTCCACCAAAGCTGTGGGTGACCTTCAGATAAGCCAAGAGGATATTGGCAGGGCACCAATAACTATATTGGTTGGCTACATCCAGTTAATAAAAATGTCCCCATGAATCAATTCTTGCATTCAACATGTATTTATAAAGCACCCAATATGTTCCCAGCATGCATTTTGGCATGATGATATGACAGTGAAGAAAACAGATGCAAAGCTCTCCCTTTATAGCTTATTCTAGTGACTATTCCTAGGAGTATTAATTTTGACCAATTACAGATGCTTAACAAGTTTTCAATAATATAAGCATGCATTTAATACTATCATGCCTTCAATATTTTACTAGCTGGATAAAATATGACATGCTTTTTGATGTCTTAGTTAAAAAAAAGCACAATTTCAAAGAATGTTAGTGCTCGAAGTGTTTCTAAAGGTAACTGAACTAAGGCATAAAAAGTGAATGGACTTTCCCAAAGACACATAGCAGAACTGGGACTAAAACCTCAGACTTCTTCATAGAGTTCCACAATAGCACCACATTGCCTGAGAGAGGGTGCTTTTTTTTTTTTTTTAAAAAAAAACAAAATCCAAAAAGTGTTTTGAGTGTACCCTTATGCAATGTGCTAGGAATGTAAATTGGTGCAAAGTTTCTGTGAGACGATTGGCAATAAGCATTAAGACCTTTAGAAGTAAACATTCCCATTGACATAGTAATTCAGCTTTTAGGGATTTACTCTAAGAAAATAATCAGAAAATTGCAAAATATTTATATGCAAAGAATACTAATTTAGTTAAAAAGCATGTTTTTAGAGAATATTTAGTGATAAGGAGAAAAACAACACAATGTTTAGTAAAGAGATTGGGATATACAACTTCATATACTGGATGACCTCATTTATTTTTAGAAAAATCCACACAGAAGAAAATACAGCAAGGTGCCAGTTATAGCTGAGTCATGGGACTGCATGGAATATTTGTTCTTTCTTATATAATTGTATTTTCTACAATAGACATGTGTTACTTTTACAACCAGAGAAAAAAATCTAAAAAGTCTTCTGCCTAATTTTTTGCCTCTAGGCATTTTTGATAAGTGCCATGGAAGTATTCAGCAGATTTTTGTGTGTGCCTTTTTCTTGAAAAAAAAAATCATACTGTTTAAAACTAGACTCCTAATGTTCGGGAGCCTTCCAGCCAATGTGACTATAGAGAGGGCACATTTTGAAATACCTTTCTTCATGGCTTTGCAGCTTTGTGCCCCTTCACTGGAGCACTTCCCTTCTCCCCATGGGAGTCCCATGGACATGGGCCTTGTTTGCATCTTGCTCATACATTCCTGTTTTGTGGCTTCTATTCCTTTGTTTCCTTCCTCCCCACCAGCTTTCCTCTTCATTGTATTTCTTTCAATTCCTCTTACAGAAGCAGAAGCCCATGCTGCTATGTTTCAGCCTTTCTCCCTTCTCAGTTTTAGCAGCAAAGTCTGATGGGGACTTCATTTCATCTTACCTGCTGTGTCTTGCCTTAAGAACTGCCTTTGGGATTGGATACTTACCATGAAGATGAAAGAAAATGAGCTGCCTATTAAAGATATCACCTTTGGACTTTCCAGAGACTCCGACTTTGCCAAACACCACAGGAACCCACGGCCCCCCATGGCAACACTTCCCCAAATGCATGCTCTCTTCCCAAGCAACTGAAGAATACAGACCTCCTTCTTTCTCTTAAACAAGGCTGTTGTTTTTATCTCCCAGGTTGCTACCATGTGGGAATGTTGTGTTGTGAGAAAATATCAACACCCAAAATGCAGATCACACTTGCTTTCCATCAACTATAAAGGGGCCATTAATCATTCTCAACGCCCCCATCCTTCCCCTGTCTTTATTACAGAGAAGCTGTTCTTGTAATTTCTGAGGACTATCTGTGGGTGGTTACTAACCTTTGGCATTGTCCATGCGGTCTGACAGGAATGGTCTAGAGTCTCCTAGCATCAGCCTGGAGAGTTCAAGGGCATCAGAGGAGGCCCCATTGCAAGGTGCAGCCAAGCAGAAGAAAGAGAAGATGTTGGGATGGGAGCAGCCTGAGGCTGGCTCCATTAGGCCTAGTCATGATGCATTCTGCTTCTTTGCTGACTGAAGCTCTGATCGCATTTGTTTTTTCTGTCCTTGGCTCACCTGAGTAAAGAATGCTGTCTGGGCAACATTAATTAGAAAACCTCTGTTCACAAGAGTACATCAAGTGTCATCTTTTTTTTGAAAACCTGCTCTACTTATTTGGATGCTACTGTAGTTCAAACCCAGGAGAGATACCATACAGTGTGTATTGGGGTTCAGTGCTAGAAACAACCCCTTTTAAGTATTTAAAAAGAAAGTTCTTGAGTTCAGAAAATCAGGTGCTTACCATATTGTTGGAAAGGCTAGGTGAGCAGAAATGACTGCCAGTATATCACAGAACTGACTGATCCAAAGAAATCCTACCTGTCATAATTAGTAAGGTGGGAAATCAGGGGCTGCCACTGGAACACCCTATCTAGGGGCCAGGAAGTCACTATTGGTGTACCTCTTGACATCCCAGAGATGCAAATTAAACATTATAAATCTGCTTCAGAAATGCTCCATATCTCTGCTCAAAGGCAGAAAAGTAGCAAGAAGATGGTCTCTGCCTCATGTATGCCTTCCCATTGGTGAAACCTGTTCACATACAGAAGCCTAGCTGCAAGAGAGTCTGAAAAATATAGTGTTTAGCTTTCCAGATTTATTACTACAGTAAGACATAATGGAAGGAGGTGGGAGTGGATGCCGAATGCCAACAGACCATAGCTAACACACATACTTTATAAAAAGGCACTGGCTTTACAGCACGCAGAGGGCCCACCTGGGGGTGGCTGAGGTCCAACAGGGTCTAAGGCAAAAGAAAATGTGGCAAACACAAAATATGATGGAGTCTCTTCAGGGAAGAGAGAAGGTAGAATGTATCACAGAATCATCCCTGGTCTGATTTTTAGCAACATGCAAGGAAATAAATAAGGAGACTATACCCTAGTTGGAGAAATGGCTTGGCTTTTGGCCTGTGGGAATTGCTGATATTCAGTGTTAGGTGCAAAGAGCATAATTAACTGGGACTTCAGTTAGATGGATTGCAGAAGGGATCAGAAACAAAGATATAGTCCTTGGAAAGAGCTGGTGAGGGATCAGGTCTCTGGCAGCTAACTTCTCTGGCATGAAAAGAACTGTGCAATGGGGTTTGAGGAAAGGCAAAGCAAGAATCATCAAGTCCTGTCAAGATCCAGGCAGAATGAGGCTAGATGATTAGATGGTCTCTCTGGGCCCAAGGACGCAGATGGTGGGTTATGAGAGATTAGCTTATTAGCCTCAATTCTACACCCCTCCCTATATCCATGCCCTTTGCCTTGTAACTTTACATTTTCTCTTACAAATGGCAAAAGTGCCTTTCCTTCTTACCCCTTAATTTTGGGCTTGGCCTTGAGACTTTAGATAACAGAATGAGGGAAGAAGCAACACAAGTCCAGTTTTGAGCCACGACTTTAAGAGACATCATATGTTTCTATTTTCCCTCTCTCATGCCTTTGCCATCTTCCTAAAAAGAGTTTCCCCTGGGTAGCTACTGGTCATTCAGCCTTGGCCCAAGAATTAACCCATGTGGAAGAGATTAGAGCCAAGCCCATTGCAAGGAACCAACTGGATCTACAGTTAGAAGGAGGGCCTCCTAGCTAAACTGAAGCTAGTTCACCAAAGACCCAGGCAACCTACCAGTATGTGAGAAATAAATGCATATTTTGAACACTAAAGTTTTTGTGCTTGTTGTTATGCAGCAATAGCTGACTAATACAGGGACTGTCACTAAATACCATGGGGTTTATCATTTCCAGGTTTTACAATGAAGAGTATCAGGAGAACATCTACATGTCCCAAACTGGCATGTGCAAGTTCTAAGAAGTGGTGAAATAACCCAATGTATCTGGGTGACCTTTGGAGACATCTGGGACAGAACCACAACAGGGCAGTGACTGATACCTGAATCAGCCTATTTTCTCCAGGTAAGCTTCCCTAAATAGCCAAGCCCACAGAAATCTCTTCTTCCTCCACTCTCCTCACCTAATTGCCTATATTCTCCTTTAGCTCTGATCATATACCACCACATTTGTAGTAACTGAGTTCCAAATCTCTCCAGATAAATGACCCCACCTCACTGTATTTTTATCTAACAATATTCTATATTTTGTCCATGTGGATGTAATGAAGGATTTGATTAAGCATCTTATTGAGATCCTTGTGACTTATGTTTAAAGCAGTGAGATTCAGTCACTTCTAAATCATCTTCATGAAGGTTGTCCATTTCCATGTACAAGTAGATAACAGGGTCTAGGGCTGAGGGATTGTAGGCAGGCTGTAACTCATAAAGGACTGTGGGATGCTAAGAGAAGCATTTTGGAAAGAGCTATAGCGGGGGAGGCTGGAGGAGGCTGAGGGCTGGGCTGGAATTAAAGTGGAGTGGTGGTTAAAGAAGAAAGCCAATGGAAGGCAGTGTTAAGGACCAGGAGAGGGCACTGGAAAGGGTAGAGATAGGAGGCTGTTGGGGAGGGGTGCAGAGTGAATGCTGAAGAATTTCACAGTAGGACAGGGTGAAGGGCAGATGGTAGAGAAGCAGGCAGGGGTAAATGCTGGGCAAGTGAAGTTGATGAATCATCATTGTTCCATGTAAAATTGTCTTGTTTTCCATGAGAAGAGATGTCTATGTACCATAGTGAAGGAAACTTTAGTCTAAATTAGTGGTCTTCCAAAGACTCATATGAGATCAAATGATGCTCGTAACATCATTTTATAAGCTGTCAAAAACTCTTTCTTGTTTTTCTTTTTACTTGTAAACTTTTAATTGGAAATAATTATAGACTGACAGGAAGTTGCAAAGACCTGTGCACCCTACAGTCCATCTCTATCAATGCTGACATCTTGCTTAACTATAGTGCAATACTAAAACCAGAGCTTATTAAGATATCACCAATTGTACTCATTTGTGTGTCTGTGTCTTCATGAAATTTTATTACATGTGTATCTTTGTGTAATTACCATCAAAATCGTAATATGGAACTCTTCTATCAACACCCCTACCTCACAATTCCTAACCTCTGACAACCACTCTGTTCTTCATCTCTATAGTTTTGTTATTTCAAGAATGTTATATACATCAAACCAGAGTAGGTAGTCTTTCGAGATAGGCTTTCTCACTTAGCATAATTCTCTTGAGGTCTCTAAGTTGTTGCCTGTAACAGTAATTTATTCCTCTTTATTGTTGAGGAGTACTTCATGGTATGGATTCACCACAATTTCTTTAACCATCCACCTATTGAAATACATTTGGGTTGTTTCCCACTTTGGACTATTATGAATAGAGCTGTTATGAACATTTGTGTACAGGTCTTTGAATAAACATAAGTTTCCATTTCTTTGGGATATGTGCAATTCTGGGTATGGTAAATACATATCTATGTTTATAAGAAACTGCCAAACTCTTTTTCATAATGGTCATACCATTTTATATTTCTACCAGTAATGCAGGAGTCATCAATTTTCTTTCTATCCTCACCAGCATTTAGTGTTTTTACTACTTTTTATTTTAGACATTCCGATAGATAGGTATGTAATGATAACTTATTGTGGTTTTAATTTGCATTTTTCTAATGGCTAATGATGTTGAACATCCTTACATGTGTGTAATTATCATCTGAAAATTCTTTTTGGTGAATTGTCTGGTCATGTCTTTTGCCCATTTTCAAATTGGATTTTTTTTTTTAATGTTGAATTTTGAAAGTTCTTTCTATATTCTGGGTATAAATATGTGGTTTGCAAATATTTTCTCCCAGTATGTAGTTTGTCATTTTATCCTCTTAACAGAGTCTTTTGCAGAGCAAAAGTATTTAATTTTATGAGGTCCAGTTTATACGTTTTTTTGTTTTATGGTGCTTTTGTTGCCAACTCTGCAAACTCTTTGCCTAAGCCTAAATCCCAAATATTTTCTCCTAATTTTTTTTCTAAAAGTTTTACAGATTCTATTTTATATTTAAGTCCATGATCCATTTTGACTTTATTTTTTTCCTATGGTGTGAAACAGGTTGGGGTTCATTTTTTTCTGCCTATGGATGTATAATTTCTTCAATACCATGTGTTTAAAAGTCTGTCTTTCCTCCACTGAATTCTTTTTGCACTTTTTGTCAAAAATTAATTGAGCACATTAGTGTGACTCTATTTCTGGGTTGTCTGTTCTATTCCATTGATTGTGTGTCTGTTTCTCTGTCAGCATCACACAGTCAATTACTGTAGCTGTATAGTAAGTTTTAATACCAGGTAAAGTGATTCTTCCCATTTTATTCTTTTTAAAATTTTGTTTTAGTTATTCTAGGTCCTTTGCCTTTATATATATATATATATTTTAGAACAGTCTTATCTGTGTCTATGAAAAACCTTGCTAGGATTTTTATAGTAATTGTACTGAGCCTATAAACTTCAATTTGGAGAGAATTGACATCTTTGCTATGTTTAGTATTCTAATCTATGAGCATGGTATGTCTCTCCATTTATTTTGGTCTTCTTTGATTTTTTTCATCAGCATTTTGTAATTTTCAGATTATATATAAGTATTTAATTTTCTTTATAATGAGTGTAAATGGTTATTATTATATTATCTTTTTGGTTTTCATATGTTTATTGTTAGTATATATAAATAGTGTGGTCATTTTTTATGGTTATCTTGTATCTGCCAACTTGTTGAATTTACTTAATAGTTCTGGGAGTTTTTTGTAGATTCCTTGTAATTTTCTATTTATGTCATCTATTAACAATCATGTCATCTATTAACAGGGAATGGTTTTCTATCTTTCTTTCCAAGCTGCATCTTATTTTTTTTTCTTGCCTTATCGTGCTTGCTAGGACTCCCAGTATTATATTGAATAAGAATGGTGAGAATGAACATCATCATTGGAGAGAAAGCACTTAGTCTTTTCACCACTGAGTATGATGTTAGCTTTAGGTTTTTGGTAGATTATCAAGTTGAAAACCTTTCTTCTATTCTGAGCTTTTAAAAAATATCATGAATTGGTATTTTCAAGAACTTTAAAAATGTTAGTTATCTTTTCTTAATATTTTTAAAATGATGCTTGATTAGCATGTTGACTATGTGTAAAGTTCTGATAATGAGGACACATCATTGTCCTTGTCAGTTCTGTCCCTCCTGGGAGGGCTGGGAGGACACAGGGGAGGGTAGGACTTCTTGTTGGGTGGAACTGAGGAAAAATGGAGGGGAGAGATCTCAGGGCCTTGCCAAAATGGTTCTGTTATGAAGTTATCCAACAGAAAACTATGGCTCTGGGAGGGTTATTAGTTTCCTATTGTTGCTGTATCAAATTACCACAAACGTAGTGGCTTAAAACAACACAAACTTCTATGGCTCTGGAGGAGAAAAGCCTAAAATCAAGGTTAGCAGGGCTATATCTTCAGAGAAGAATTTGTTTCTTTGCCTTTTCCAGCTTCTAGAGGCTGCCTGCATTCCTTGGCTTGTGGTCTCCTCTACCATCTTCAAAACACATCATTCCACCCTCTGGTTCATTACTACATCTCCTTTTTTCTCTTTGATTTTAACTCTATTCTCTCTCTCTTGTGTGGACCTTAGTGATTACATTGTCCCCCCAAATCCAGGATAATCTCAAGATCCTTAATTTAATCACATCTGCAAAATCTTTGCCATGTAAGGTGATGTAATCATAGGTTCCAGGGATTAGAATGCAAACATCTTTTGAGAAGGAAGGCGTTATTCAGCCTTGCACAGAGGGTGAGCATGGACATGGTGATGAGATATTCTAAAGGGCTGGGCTATGGAGTTAAATAGATTGTGGTTTGAATTCCTACTTCAGCTTTACAAGCTATATGACTTGCAGTGAATTTTTTTTATCCAGCTAAACCTTTGTTCATCTGCAAAGCTGTATCCCCTACCATAGAAGAGATGACGGCTGTCCATTAAAAATTTACACAACCCTTCCAGAGTATGCAGTTGTGACTGGGAAGCAACTTTCCAGGCAGGGACCACATTTCTCAGTACCATCTGCATCTAAGTGAGGCCAATCTGACTAGTTTCTACCAATGGAATGTGAGTAGAAGTGATGTGTGTCACGTTCCAGCTGAGATATCTCTGAAGAAGAGGTGCATTCTCCACTGTCTCCTCCCCCATCTGCTGGCTTCATGTTGACTTCCAGGTGACCTTGAAAGCCTAATGATGAAAATGGTAAAGCTTCCATGAGTCTAAGTCCCTCAATAACTGAATGAGTCAGAATCCCTCCTCTCCTCTCTGCCAAAAATGGACACCTGTGTGGGAATATAACGTGAGCCAGAAATAAATTTCTATTGTGTTAAGCTACTGAAATTTTAGGTTTATTCATTACAGCAGCTAGCATTATCTTAAGCATTACATCTACTTTGCAGGCTATTATTACCCCTGGGACTATAAAATGAAATCATGTGTGTAAAGCCCATGTTAAGGGACTAAGAGACTCACAGATTGAAAAGTCATGAACTTTTCTGTGTAGAGCAGTGTTTCTCACACTTGAGCATGTCAGAATCCTGAAGTGCTTGTTAAAACACAGATATGAGGCCCCACTTTGAGAGTTTCTGATTTGGGGATGACCTTCCTGGCTCCCCCAACCTCTCCTCACACTTATCTCTCTTTTCTGTTTGGCCGTGACCTCCATGAAGGTAAGCATTGAGTCTAACTTGATGGCAACTCTATCCCAGACCTGGCAAATAAAAGGCTCAAAAACCAATATTGGAGGAAGGAAAAAGGAACAGGTTGTCAGTCTCCAGCTCCAAGGGCTGATTAGAACCAATACGCATCAGTTAAAGGGTTTGCCTATCTCTTCATTCCTAAATAGCCTTGACTGGCATTATTTGTTCCTTCGAGATCCTCTTCTATGACGCTGTTAATGTAGAAGTCCCAGCAGTAAAAGCTCGTTCTCTTGTCTGTCAAGTAGATTTTCGCTTTTTACTTTTGCTAGTGTCTCTTTGGAAGAGCTCCTGGGATTGATAAATGGTTTGCATCCCAGAAAGTGTATCCATTCTCCTATGTAGTAAAATTTATTTTATCTTTGCGTTCTGAGGGTTTAATCTATGATTGAATGTATTCACTTGATCACACCAGAGGAATTCATTTTGGAGATCTGCTGCCCATTCAAGAAAGTGCATGGACCCGGTTTCTTCTCAGCAGGGCTCCCTTTCAGAACCTAAGGCAAGGGGCTGTGCAATCAGCAATCACTGCTCCAGGGCTGGCCCCACCAGAGGTTGAGGGAGTAGCTTCCTCCTGTGTGAGGGAGGGGAGGTCTTGGGGGCAGGCCTTGGAAGCAGCTATTAAAAAGCAAACGTTATCTGGAAAAGAACGAGATGGATTTGAAAGAGACAAATTCTACGTGCTTGACAATTTTGCCTGTGGTGGACTCTGAATTCTATCTCTCTGTGAAGAAGTTTGGCACTAGCAATTCCAGTCTTTCTGATTTCAGCAGCGGGGGGCAGAAGTGTTGTCAGGATTCCCGTCACCACTTTCATCCAGGCTGGTGGCCACAGCCCCAGTGCTGGGGTGCCAGAGGACTGGGAGGAGCAGGATGCTGGCTGCATTTCAGTTAGTCTGCCCCATGCCTAGGCCCTCCCAGAATTGTGACAAGACAGGGCAGCCTTTCCCAGATCACTGCTGCCCACTCAGGTCACCTTTAGAGGCCTGAACTATATCCGATTTCAATTTCTTGGGTTAATTTATACTCCACTATAAACAAACTCTTGTAAAAGCTAAGAACCAGCAAGGATAAAGAAGCTGTTTTTCCATTACAGTCTCTTTCTTCTGATTGGTAGTGAAGTGAGTTTTTCAATAACAAAGGCCACAAATTTTGCCCCTGGGGTTCTGGAGGGTGGGTATTGGGAAGGAAGTGAGTGGCGATTCAGTACCAGTCTGTTCCATGCTTGGCTCTGTGTCCCGGCCTTCACTTGCATTGAGGCCAGAGAAGAGGGAAGTTGTGCCCCTGCCCCCATGGGGACCTAGAGTTTAACTGGAATTCATAGCATGGTACAATGTGGGAAAATGTAAACATGGCTATGTGGCCAGCCTAGGCCTCTCAAAATCAAGTTAATTGCTGACTAAATTTCCTTGCTCAGCCAATGTTTCAGTATCAAGCTATTCTCTAACTGAAGTTTTTAATTTTACTTTGGACATTCAGAGAGATGTGGTGTTTTATGTGGTAATTTTCTGTGAGCTTATTTTCTGCACTTCAAATAGTTGCTAATGTAGCTTATTTGGTATCTAGTAAGATTTTTATCTATCAACCTTATCTAAAGTGCTAAGAGGAGCCCAATCCCAGATCATTTCCGTCCCTCTGTGTTTTTTTATTGTGTAATTTTCATTCCAAATTTCCAGAATTGGTTTTCCTGTAATGGGTTTTGAATACTAGGCTTACCAAAGATTTGGTTCATTTGTAGGTTAATTTCTTTGTGTCACCATCTAGTGTCCACTGATGTCTTAGAGTTGTGGAGGATCTGCGTCTCAAAAGCTTATAATGAGTTGCTTGCATTTTAATTTTAGGTTCTTTCTTCCGGACATGGCACTAAAATAAGAGGTTACTGAATAAGCACACATGACTTTTAATATGTATATAAATGAATTCTGTGTTTATGATTGCCAAGAGATTACCTTTAAACTTTCTTCTTTAGTCTCTAGTTAAGTGTAATTTATAAATGGTTGCTACAGATTTGGTGCCTTTAAAATATTCAAGTATGAGCAGAGATTATATTTTTTCAGCTTTATTGTTGTACAACTGACAAATAAATGTGTAAGATATTTAAAGTGTACATCGCAATAATTTGATATGTGTATATATTGTGAAAGGATTCCTCCATCTAGTTAATTAACATTACTTCACATATTTATATTTTAAAATGTGTGTGTGTGTGTGTCTGTGTCTCTGTGTGTGTGTGAACATTTGAGTTCTACTCTCTGAGCAAATTTCAGTTATACAATACAGTGCTATTAACTACAGTTACCATGTTATATGTTAGATCTTCAGAACCTTATTCATCTTTTAGTCGAGAGTTTATATCTTTTACCAACTTCTCCCTATTTCCTCTACCACCAACCCCTGGTGACCACTTTTCTACTCTGTTTCCATGAGTTTGACTTTTTTAAGATTCCACATATAAGTGATATCATGCAATATTTGTCTTTCTCTGTTCGCCTTATTTCACTTAGCATAATGCCCTCAGGTCCATCCATGCTGTAACAAATGGCAGGATTTCCTTCTTTTGATGGTTGAATAATATTTCATTGTGTATGTGTATTTGTATATATTACCTATGTAATATATACACCACATCTTTTTTTTTATTATGCAGATCACTTCATTTATTTAGCACTTCTGATGTACAAAGGACAGTACTAGGTGTTATGAGGATTCAGAATTTGTTTTGTTTTTGTTTTAGGCAGCAAAGTTATGCTTAGAGATTGATTCTGTCTTTGCCGGCATGTTATTTAACACAGGTTCACTGTGGGAATTTCACAAGCCAAAAGGATACTAGATACTGTCTCTTAATAAGCCAATAAAGAAACAACATACTCCAAAGCAATGGTAGCTTACTCACGCTATTGTTCCATGCAAGGGAAGTTGAAAGGAATAAAGTCCAAATTTAGTTTGAGGTATACCTTTTTATATGAATTTGGTTTCTCAGGAGAGATGGCTTTAATCAACTGTGAGCTGACTTCCAGTGGAGTTAGGTCCCTTGTTGCTGGAGCACGTTGCTAGGAAACGAGGGGCCACGTTGGCGGGCAGGCTAGCTGCTCTGAGGGTTATCACTCCAGGGACCGGTGCTCGGCTGTGCCACTGCCTACGAGGAGTGCCTCCTCCAAGCTGGAACAGATGCCCCTTCCCTGCCTGAGAGTCCTGCCCAGGTTAGCACCACTGCTGACCAAAGAGTCTTGGCCAGAGCAGAGCAAGTGTCTCAAGATCTTCAGAGTTGTTTTCCATCAGCAAAGTGTCACCTTGCCCAGACCAGTGAGCAGTTATCACATGCTCTCAGTACTTATTGTGTAAGTGTCCACTTGCCACAGTGGCTTCTCCACATATTCTTATCGATACGCCCTAGAGGGGCCACGTGGCAGCTGAGCTGCTGGCTGCTTCTCAGTGACAACAGATGAGATGATGACATCCTGACAGGACTTACTTCATTCTCATACCAAGACAACTTCACTTCTACAAACAACTTTTTTTTGTCTTCATCATAAACAGGTGGATTAAAACAACTTCACTTAAGTCATAAACAAGAGGATTCGAAATCATATCAAACCAATAAGCAACAGAGATGAATAAGCACAAGATTTGGAGCCCACGGTCTAGTGATTATGCGACACCAATAATAATGACAATAATAATAACAGCATCTAATATTTTTGAGCATTAAAAATGTTCCAGTATACTAAAAACTATTGAATTGTACACTTAAAAATATGCACCAAGCATTTCACATACATTTCTCATTTATTTATGCTTAAAAAGTTGAGATATCATTGACATGGAACATTATATTAGTTTCAGGAGTACAACATAAATATTCAACATTTGTATTTTTTGTGAAATAATCACCACAATAAGTCTAGTTAACATTGATTGACGAATATAGTTACATTTTTTTTCTTGTAATGAGAACTTTTAAGATTCCCCCTCTTAGCAACTTTCAAATATACAATACAGTATTATTGCTTGTACTCCCTTTGCTGTGCATCACATCCCTAGGACTTATTTATTTTATAGCTGGGCTACCACATCTTCTTTATCCATTAATGCACTGATGGGCACTTTAGGGGTCTGAGATTATTTTTAATTATAAAGTTGATGTCAGCAATAAACTGTCACAGGAATAGTTTCCTATGGGGGCACTGAATGCACATATGAGTTCATACAAAATCTAGGAAGAAGACAGAAAAGTTGAGGGGCAGCGAACATCTGTTCTGCAGCCTCCTTGTTACTTCCACCCAACACACCCATCACACCCGTCATACCTGTCACCCACTTGTAGATAACAACCAATCAGAGGCTGTTTGCAATCCCTTTTCTGGGTCCTTTTTACCTGTTTCTGAATTTGCCAAACCTGAAGCGGGCCATGGCCCTTCCTGGAGGTTCCCGCCAGATTCCGACCTCCCATCTTGTCTGCCACAGTAGGAAGCCGAGTCTAGGTCTGGCCCCTCATGCCAGGCTTACACCAGTTGCTTGGCTAGTGCCTCAGTTAATGCTGCATGGGGGTGCATAGCCCTTTTCTCAAAGGAATAGGCAGCTGGGGAAATTTCAGATCACAAAGGCCTAGACTACTGGAAGGTAGACTCTTATTCCTATGGCCAAGGCCCAAGGGAGTGTCAAGATAACCCATTTGTTGGGCCCAAAGTGTCAAGGGTGGGTGGTCTGGGCCACCTCTGGTCAAGGGAGAAACTCAACTGGGAGGTAACTGACTCTATTGTAAGACTTCAGGGCAAGTGTGAAAGTACTATTATACTTGATAATGGAGATAAACTGGGGGAGGTAGGGTCTATTTAGACAATACCTGCACCCAGCTAGGAGTTGTGCAAAGAATACTGAATGGACCTAGATATCTGTTTCTTAAAACTGAAACTGTCATTGGGATAAAAAGGAGTCTGTCTGCGTGTGTGCATCTAAACCGAAAAGAGATGTGTGTAGGTTTTGCAGCAAAGAAAGTGAAATGTATTAGAAAGTTGCAAGTCCCAGAGAAAACAGGGAAGCTATTGCTCAAAGGCCTGGCTCCCTGAGCATCTCAGGAGTACAGATTATATAGGGAAAAAAATCAACAATCATGGAAACTGAGAGATTAGGTTTGAATGCCTACTGATTGGATGATTGGAAGGAGATGAGGTAATTGATCATTGTCCGGATCTGGAATCAGCCATGGTGCCATCGCATCTGGTCCCCATGACTGGTAGGATTGTTGTTCTGGCTTGATGGGCCTGGGGCTGAAACACTATCTAAAGCCAAGATGTTGTCCTTAGTCTAAAGTCCAACCTAAACCTATTGTCCTCATGATAAAAGTCCTGAGGCTTGGTTAATCTCGTGTCCTAAGGATTAATGATTAAAGGAGCATATAGAGGATGGGGGTGGGAAAAAGAAGCAAGTGAATCACAATGCCATTATCTGGGCAAAAGCAGCTTAAATCAGAGAAAAGAACCTATATTAAAGAAATGAAGTTTGTGTGGTTACAAAAGCATGTTAATTTTTGGCTGACTGAAACATTTCATTAGAAAAGTATGTTCTATGACCTTGATACTCAAAGAAAGGTCTGTAAGAAGCACTGGCATCTCCTGGGAGCTTGTCAGAAAATGCAGAGTCAGACCTTGCCCCAGCCCTACTGCATCTGAATCTTCAGCTTAATAACCCTCCTCGGGTGATTGTATGCACATTAAAGTTTGTATATTTCTCCCCTCCCCCACCTTTTCTAAAACTTTTTATTTAGAAATAATTACAGATTTATAGGAAGTATCAAAAATAGTATAAAAAGATCCCATTTTACCCTTTACTCAGTTTCCCCCGGTGTTACATCTTAAATAATTATAGTATTGTATCACTTCTCCATAAGACTACAAAACCATTAGGCTTACTTATTGAAAGCTAGTGCATCTGGTGGTGCTTACTTGGGTTGAAGGCCACAATAATGCCTTGTTCTACCTGGTTGGATTCTGTAGGTAAAGGAGATGGTGCTGCCAGGTGCAAGGAGGAGGAGGCATCATGGCTTACATGGTGATAGGTGTTACTGCTGTTCAGCTGTGAGCTTCAAATAATGCCAAGAGGGGAATAATAGCTCTGGGACATAGGGAATGGGCTGAGGTGAGACACCAGAGATGGAGAGACAGGAAGGCCAAGCCAAGTCATTGGACCCTAGGTAAGCACAAGTAAGGAGAATTAAGTTTGAATGTGAGAAGCAAGGTCTTTGGGATGAATCTGGAATGAACATTGACATGGGTGGAGATAGGAGAGAAGGAACTGACAAGGTCAGGCCAGTGAATTTGGGTGGACAGTGTTTGGTTTTACATGGCCTCTCCTTTGAAGGCTCTGAAAGATCTCTGTTGGTCTTAAAGGCACAGAACTCTGAAATTGACTGAGTCATTCTATTAAAACAAGGTGAGTTTAGGGCCAGAATCTGGGTTTGAAGGGCCAAGGTCGATGACAGGTTGAAAACCCAGGAAAAGAGTGAGTTCCACAGAGCCAGTTAGGAACAGAGTCATGAAAACAGGAGGTCGTATAGCACTGAGGATGAGGTGAGGGAGGTTGGACCCCAAACCTGAGCTCCAGTTCAGCATGAGCAGGGTCAAAGGTAGGAGGAAACACCACCTTCATCTGGGTCCCAGAAACCCAGAGGCAGAGATGACCGGAGGAAGCTAAGTTATAGGGGAGTCCAAACACAAATGGGTCAAGGCCAGAGTCCCTGCCCCACATTGTATCAGAGGCCTCACACCCTCAAAGTGCTAAAGGGTGCCAAATTCCTGGGAGGGAATAAAGAGTCTGTGGGTGCTGAACTTAGAAAGCTAATTATGCACTGGGGTGACATTAGTGTCACTCATGGTTACTCTGTTTTTTTCCTCTGATTGTGAAAGCCACATAGGTTATTGCCTTGCTACTCAAAGTATGGTTGCAGACCAGCAGCACCTGGGAGCTTGTCAGAAATGCAGGCTCTTAGGCTCCACCCCAGACTTTCTGCATCAGAATCTAGATTTTAACAGAAACTGCTAGTTTTAGTTACTCTTGCATTTTAAAGTTAGAAAAGGGCTAGTTTATTGCTCAGCACACAGGTGTCCTGGAGATCGGAGTTCTAACTCCTCTCTGCTAAAAATTGCCTAGTTGTGGAACTCTAAATCTGTTTCCTGGCCCTTGGGAGTGACTTATTCTCTAATAAGGCAGTGATTCTCGACTCTGGCTGCCCATTAGTGCCATTTGAGGAACTCTTTAAAACACAGATGTCCAGGCCCCACCTGGGGTCACTTGAGTCCGACTGTGGGGCTTGGATGAAATTCTGATTCAGTTGGTCTAGGGTGAGGCTCAGGCAACAGGATTTTTAAAAGCTCCTCAGGTGATTCTAAGGTGCAGCTCATTAAGAATCTGGGAGCTTGGAGAAGAAGGGAGCAGAGGCGGCAGAGGGGTATCTGTGTGTGAAAGGGAGGAATGATGGCAGTAAAAGGATCCTGCATCTTGAGGGTTAGAAATTCTGAGGAGAGGGCTCACTACTGAGCAGTCCCCCACCAACCCAGTGACGGAGGGTCCTGGACCCTTGTTATCTCCCAAATAGCAAGTTGTAGATTTTGGCCACTTTGGGTGGGAATGGGTCATGAGGGGGAAGCTTTTTTTCTGAAGCAAGGGGAACTAGATTAGAACCAGTTGGAAGTCCACTACCACTACTGTCATAAAAGATTTGAGGATGGTCCAAAAAAGGGTTGCAGGGAGATAGGTTGGGGGACTCATTGCTCAGGTTCAGGCTAAAGTTGATCCAGGAGATCTGGATCATGGGAAGGTCAGGACCT
Organism: Eidolon dupreanum; assembly: GCA_028627145.1. NCBI lineage: Eukaryota > Metazoa > Chordata > Mammalia > Chiroptera > Pteropodidae > Eidolon > Eidolon dupreanum. The sequence goes on along the minus strand of CM053505.1, from coordinate 7,030,274 downwards.
GGTCCAAATCCAGGCCCTAAGTTGCTTCCTTCCTCCCTGTAGTTTGGATGGCTCAGCACATCAAGGCCAGAAGACACTTGAGTGCTTGTCCATCAGCACTCTGTGGTTGAGTATCACATCAGCTTTTTGTGGCTTGCCATCCAGCCTTGACCTGATATTCGTCATCTGTCTTTCTGCCTCATTTCCTGCTCCCAACATGCTTAACCCTGCTCAGGACTGCGTTCCTCCTAAGGACCAAAACTCTGCTTTGTTTGTACTTGTCCTCTCACTTTCTTCACTTCCTTCCTTGACATCCCGGCCTATTTTAGATCAAGCAAAGAAATATATGTATAGAAAGTGCAAATTGTCCTTTATTATCTACTCTCCCTTTCTTCTGTAATAATAAAACTCTTGGTTTTCAGTAAGGTACCTTTCCCAGCCTTCCATATGACTAAGTTCTGGCCAATGAGATATGAGAAGTGATATGTTCCTCTTCCTGCTTGCTAGAATGTGAGTCTGGGGAGGGGCCATCTTAGAGATGGATCAAAAAGAGATATGAAGCCTGGGTCTTCTATATGACTTCATTAAATGGAACCACCACACCAGTTTGTACTGATGTGTGAGTCAGAAATAAACTTCTGTCTTGTTTAATTTAGGCCACCATCATTTGGGGTCTCTTTCTCATGTGGCTGAACTCATTTCTTCCCTAACAGAGTTTTAGTCATGTCATAACACTTTCCGAGTGTCTATATGTGTTGGACACTTCTATAAGCTTGAGATCACAGCACACTAAAGTCCTGAGGTAGACACTTATCACCACCATATTTACATATGACGACTTAGTCTCAAGTCTCAATGAAAGGACCTGAGGTTTCTCCTGGTCTTTGTGACCCCCAGATCCCTGGCCTTTCTGCATTATTCCTTATAGCAGTTGATGCAAATGCAGGCATTTTGAGTTTTATTAAGTATATAATAGTGAGTGGGAGCCCATTGGAAATTTAGATTTCCAAAATGAAATATTGACTCTCAGAGGTGACCTGGGGCAATGCAACTCAAGTGTGAACATGCATAGGAATTGTTTAGGGATGATCCATCCTTACCTGTGAGTGCAGGAAGAAGAGCAAAGAATGTGCGAGTGCAAACTATTCAGCCCTTGGCATTGGCCTCAGCAGCCCATGGCTAATTTAATAATAAAATCTTGTTTTCTGATATTAGTATCACTTTACAGAATCTCCTGGGATGAGGTTAGTTTGAGTGGCTTGGTTAAAAAGTAGGGCTTCTCAAAGTACGGTCCCTGGACCAAGAAAATTAAAACTTGTTAGAAGGGCAGATTCTCAGGCTCTGCCCTAGGCCTGCTGAATCAGAGACTCTAAGGGTAGGGACCAGGAATGGGGGATTTTTTTTCCCAGAGGATTCCGATTCATACTCAAGTTTGGGAAACACTGGTGTAGAAGAGAAGCCTGGGAGAGGCAGTTACAGTACAATGGAATAAAAGCCTTCAACTGGAAAATGGAAAATATGTGGTCCAATCCTAGCTGTCCTTTTTGGTTTTCAATGGAGATGGAAGTACTAACTTCACTAAATAATTTGCAGAATTAAGCGCAATGGTATTTTGGAGAGGCAGCATGATATACTGGATAAGAGCACAGACTGTATGGAGAGCATGGTCTGGGCTTAAATCCTGGCTCTGCAATGATGAGCTTGGACAAGTCACTTCGTCTGTTGGAATGGGGCTAGTAACAGTGTACATACCTCATCTTGTTACAGGATCGAATGAGTTAATACTTGTAAAACAGAAGAGTATCTCGCATTGATTAAGTGCCATGTGTTTGTTAAATTAATAATAATAATAATAATAATAATAATAATAATAATGTAGTACTTGGTATGCAGAGTGACTGTTTAGAAAAGATTTTTTAAGAAAGAAAATGGAGCAAACTAGGATGATAGGGGAAAGGAGAGTAGAAGGACCCTCAGGGAATCAGTATTCCTGAAATAAGAGCGGAATGCCAACTGCTTGAGAACAAGGGAAACTTCACCACCCCCGACCATGAATTCCATCCCTTCCCCCAGGATGCCTATCCTTTCCCCCAAGGTGTCTATCCCAGGGCAACCTAGAGATGTCTAAGAACTGTTTGTCTTCTGTGGTGGGATACAGCAGGCATTTGGTGGAAATTGTCCCCTGGATGGACCAGCATCTCTGCAGGACGTCCACTCAGGTTTAAGAGTGGTGGAAACCTGGCCAGTGCAGTTGAAGGTACCCATGCCACCCCTCCATGGAAGTGAGTGGATTCCAGGGGACTCATGGGGCTTAGCACCACGAGGGGACCCCAGTCATTGGAGCTGAGGGGCTTGTGCTGATAAAATGTAACTCTTTTGAAATTTTTATTTTTTAAATGATTGTATTGAGGTATATTTTACATACCATATAATTCACCCATATTAAGTGTACAATTTATTTTTTAGGAAATTTACTAAGTTGTGCAAGCATCACCATAATCCAGTTTTAGTACATTTCTAGCACCTACATAAGATCTTTGTGCCCATTTACAGTTAATCTATCTTCCCACCCCTCAGCCTACCACTAATCTACTTTCTGTCTCCATAAAGTTGCCTTTTCTGGATATTTTGTATAAATAGAATGGCCTTTTACATATGACTTCTGTCACTTAGCATCATGCTTTTGAAGTTCATTCAAGTTTTAGCATCTATTAACATTTCATTGCTTTTTATTGATGAATAACATTCTGTTGTTATGGCTGTGCCACATTTTATCTGTTCATTCACCAATTGGTGGGTGTTTGGGTTGTTTCCACATTTTGGCCATTGTGAACAAGGCTGCTGTGAACATTCCCATGTGAATCTTGGTGTGGACATAAGTTTTCATTTTTCTTGAATGGATATCTAGGAGTAAGGTTGCTGGGTTGTAGGATAAATTTAGTTTTCAAGTTTAAACAATTGCCAAACTGTTTTCCAAACTGGCTGTACTATTTTACGTTCTCACCAGAAATGCAACGAGGGTTTCAGTTTCTCCACATCCTCACCAGTGTTTGTTATCATCTGTTTATTTTTTTGGATTATAGACATTTTAGTGGGTGTGAAGTGATATTGATTTGTATTTCTCTGATGATTAATGATATTGAGCATCTTTTCATGTGCTTGTTGGCTATTCATATATCTTCTCTGCAAAAATGTCTATTCAAATCTACAGAATTTTTGTGATTAAAAGTAGATATGAGGTGTATACCGCCTTTCCCTGTCTCTGGGCACCCAGACAGGAAGGACTCTTTCCAAGGTGAATACAAGTCCCTCCAACTGGTGATTGGCTGGGGTATCCAGGAGACTTGCTTTTGTATCAGTTGCTTTAACTCTTTTCACCTGGGGATTAGGGAGCAACTCTATAAACTGCTGAACCAGAGGAAAAGTATGTTACTTTTAAAATAAATGCTTGATTTGTTTTCTATGAATATGGTTTTCCTCTTCTTATTCTTATTTTTTTCAAAGTAAGTTAACCTTCTGGGAAAAAAAATTGCCAAGCAAAGGTTGGATTTATTTAGCTGTTATTAAGATATGTACATATTTTAGAAGATGGAGATTTCAATTGTTTATGCCTTGTTTTCCTTTATATTCTGAATACCCATATTGCCAAGAGAATTGGCAAACTCCAAGCAATTTTCACTTGTGTGAATTAGATTAACAAATGATACCACTATGAAGGGCCCTGCCACTTTCTTGGATGAAGAATATAGGTGGCACATAGTGAGTAAGAATAAATCTCTGACTACCAAGTAGCAATAGATCATTAGTGGGATAGCGCATAGAGCTAATGGTATTAGGGATAATGGAGAGGGGGTGATGAATGGGAGCCAACATGCTTCCTAGAACTTTAAAGTATGGTCCTGATAGGCTTAGCAGGAAAGCCTACATTGCTGAAAGCCCAAACCATTCCCTAGTGCTTGTAGAGAATCACCACAGAGTTTACGTCTGAGTTGAACCCCATAGTCTGATGGCCAAGTCTTCCAGAATGGTCTCTATATATAGCATGTTCTAGAAATGTTTCTGACAAATCTGGCCAACTCAGGGGAGGAGAGACTGTGACTCTAAGAACTATCAATACCAAGAGAATTCAAAGTACCATTATTGTGTCAAAGCTACCTTCTGTAGCCAATGGTGGCCACTGGTCAGCAGAAAGGTGTCAGGGAGAGCCATAGAAATAGGCTGACCTGGGTTGGATGCCAGATTTCTTATTCCATCTATCTTGTCCCAAAGGTGTTGAGGGATATCCTCCAAAAATAGACAAAGGACAGGACCCCAGCCACAGGGGATTCCTATATAACTTGGTTTATTCATTTGTGAAATGAACATCATAATGATGTAGTAGAGTTGATACAAGAGAAAATGTATGCATCATGCCAGCAGGAAGTAGGCACTCAGTAAACATGCTGTTATCACGCTGTGCTCATATGTGTTGAGTGTTTAGTTTGTACATGAGACAGTGTACATAGTTGAAATTTTTCCAGACATTGATTGGTTGATTGATTTATTACTTCAACACACATTTTTGAATACTTACTATGTAGCATAAATTGTTCTTGGTACAGAGAATGCAGATGTATAAAACAGGGTCTCTATCCCCAAGTGTTAAAAATCTAGTTGGGAAGTTAATTCTATAAGACTGTGTTAATAACTATGACAGAAGGTTGAATGAGGTACTATTGGAAGTCAGAAAAGGAAGTGATTCATTGTGCCTGGGATCAAGGAAGGAGTAAGAGTCATGGAAGGCATTCCAGAAGAGGTGATTTTTGAGATGGGCTTTGAAGGATGGATAAGAGTTCACTAGGTGATGATGGCAGGGAGAGTGTTTCCCAAAAACAAAATAAGAAACAGCATGGACCTAGTCACAAGGGTATGATGTGTTTGGAGAACTGTAAGTATCCCAGTGACTACAGTGTAGGCATGGGACTGGGTGGCGGCAGGGTTTGGAGGGTATGGACTGGAAATATGCTTCAGGGTGAGATTTCAAAAGGCCCTAACTAGCATTTAAAGGACTTCAAGCTAAACACTGCAAGCAAAAAGAAAACTGAATGAGTTCTGGCAGGAGTGGCGTGGCTGTTTTCCCAGATTAATAATTTTTTCAATTTGCTGGGCACACATCAACTAGTAAACATAACTTAGTTGTCCAGTCTCTTTAGAAAAATGACTTATGGAAGGCAAAATCCAGAATTCAACAGGAAACCTGGTGGATCACCTGAGCTCTGACCATCGATTAAAAAAAAATCCCATTACAATAAAAATCATCATAAAGACTGCCTGCTACACGGCTATTCCTCTCTCTAGGCAGAAGGTGTAGAAACACCATATTCTTTTTATTTAGTCACAATAACTTATATACAGTGGATAACCCAGTGCAATAAATTCCATCTTTGTTCCCTGCACACATAACAGTCCCTCTCTGTAGGGAAGCAACCCTGCTGGACCACAGGCAGGAAGAGGAGGCTGAGTTGAACTGTAGCTGAACTCCATTTAGTTTTTCTCTTCAACTATCAATCCCCAACTATTCCTTGACTCCCTTTACCATCTCCCTCACAAACATTCCAATCCCTTCATCCAGAAAAGCTCATTGAGACTCCAAAACCACCCACCCAACTTCCCAAACAAAACACTCTAATCCCAAATATCTGGAGCTCAAAAAGGAACCCATGATGATTTCCAAATAAGGTGGATTCTTGGCATCTGAGGATTCAACAACTGCCATTCCAACTCTTCGTGAGTGACCCTGATAGTCATTTCTATTTTTGGTTGGGCATAAATTTTGAGCACTGCAGCCAGTCTTTTACTAAGGGAAGTCTAGCCAATTGTTGGCATCCACATCTCAAGGTGGCTTTGTTTTTTCTGCTTGTCATATACACATTTTTGCTCAGAAAGTTACTTTATGCTGCATTTTATGAAGGATGCTATGTTCTATGGGTATTAACCAATTCAAGAAGGTCTTAAGGTTAATACCTTAGGAATGTTAAAGACCTATTCTGCTCTTTAACACTTGCTGATACAGAGCTGGAATGTGGTTCTAATGTGTGTGTGACTTTTTTAACCTTTATTTTTGAAAAAAAAATTAAACAGAGAAAAATGGCAGAAGTAGTATAATGGAACTTCCATAAACTTTCACCTAGCTTTGCTTATTAATATTTTTAGAAGACAATAGGCCAAGTAATTAATGAGACAGAGTGCTAGTTAAGGTAACAGTAGCTACTTTAACAAACCTCCAAATCTCTCTCTCACTCTTTCAACACACACACACACACACACAGAGTTATTTATCATTATTTACTTAACCATTTGAGACTAACTTGCAGACATCATGACCCTTTACCTCTAAATATTTCAGTATGTAATGGCATTCTCTTACAAAACCACTGTGCAATTATCCAATTCAGGAAATTGAGCTTTGATACACCACCATTAGCTAGTATAGAGACCATATTCAAATTTTGCTGATTGTTTCAGTACTATCCTTTAGAGCAATTAAAAAAAATCCATGTTCCAATCCAGGATCAAATATTGCATTCGGTTGTCATGTCTTTAGTCCCCTTTAATGTGGAAGAGTTCTTTAATCTGTTTTTGTTTTTCATGACACTGGCTTATTTCGAAGTCATATTTTATAGAATGTTCTCAGATTCAGGTTTGTTTGATGCTTCCTCATAATTGAATTTGGATCATACATTTTGGGCCAGAACTTTACTTGGATTTTCAATTTTACTCTTGTTAATTAAGAATATCATTTCGAACAGTGCAGTCATTATTTAAAAATTCTCTTGCCACAAAATATCATGCGCGGGTTCCAAGGAGACCCATTGTAGTGGAATTTTTACTCCTGCACCTTTATTAACGCAGATTACAAAAAAGGTTCCTAACGTGGAGTAGAAGTCAACACAGCAAACAGTATTCCATGTGGGTCACTTCCTTCTAACATTGCCAGTCTTTGTGCCCCAGTATTTTCTCTTTGTGTCACCACACTGCCATACCTCAGGAAAGCATGTGAAAGTCAGTGATGAAGGGAATGTGCAGACATGGAATGGCATTTGCCAGCAAAGAGCTGGCAGTGACTCACATTACTAAATCTTCATCACTTTTACAAAACACACCACAAAATATAATAAATAATTCATATTAAACTGCACTTATTGAACATTTCGTGATTCAACACCATTGACAAGGATCATTGCTAATTCTCGATTTTTCATTAAATGGACATGGATGGTACCCACTCACTGACACTAGTAAGAACTCAAGAGCTTTCACTGATTCAAAAGTGGAGTGCTGAGCCTGATAATGTAGAATGCGCAAACAAAAGAAACTTAACTGTGATATTCGGACTCAAGAGCCAGTACCCATTTCCTCTTGCTTAATGGCATCACTTCACATTTTATCCTAATTCAGGTACTGATAAGGCAGAGAAATTCCCTCATAGTAATTTTGTTACTCTTGCTTAAGCCCATTGGCCCAAAACATTGCTGACATCATATATAAGCATGTTCCCAAACCTCCCCAGGAGCTAAGAAACCTTCTTTTAGGGTCAGCATATGCCATTATCCTGTCTTCAACCTGTCACCAACATTTTTAGCCTGCATTCTCCTGACTTTCCATGTCTCTCTGTGCTAAAATCTGCAGAGGTGTCCTTTATGCCTTGGATTGTGCCATATACATCTGTCAACTTATTAAGAACCCATTATAGTGTGAACCTGACGTAATAGAAATAACACCAGACTTGAGTTCAGGCGATGTAGATTTCTGGCTGTGGCAAGGATGGGACAGCATTGTTCATCACACCTATGTTCTCTTCTTGGGCATGCAACTAGTCTTCATTTTCCAGACTTTCTCATACTTAGGTGTGGCTGTGTCACTGAGTTCTAGCCAGCAGAATGTGAGAAGAAATTCTTTATCTACCTACCTACCTACCTACCTACCTATCATCTTTCTGTCTGTCTGTCTGGTCTGTCTATCACCTATCTATCTAGCTAGCTAGCTAGCCATCATCTAGCTACCTATAATCTATCATCTGTTGAGATATACACACACACACACACACACACACATATATATGTATATCACTTCTAGGCCTGACTCATAGAAACCTGTCACATGTGTTCTGCCATACTCCTTTCCCTTCCTGCAGACAAGCCATATGTTGGTGGTAGAGCCACAGGGAGCCAGGCATCTGGATCCCTGAATCACTATACAGACTCCTGCTTTTCCTGATAAACAGAAATATCCACATCGGATTATTCCGGAACTAAGAAATACATGTCTGTGTATGATGTTCCTGAGATTTTAGTGTTGCTTAGAGTAGCTACTGTTACTTTAACAAATACTCTGTCACATCAATATCTTTGGCTCATTGTCTTATCTTCTGTCTAACCTTGGGCAAGTTAGCCTCTCAGAGTCTCTATAACCTTATCTGTCAATGGAGATAATAAGATAAACATTCTTATCCCATTTTACAGATCAAAGGATTAAATCAGATACTTTGTAGACAATTATACAAATACAAGGTAGTGCTATTATTATTGGATCTTGCTCACAAAGGTAACTAATATAATGCTTTCCATTCAGGTACCTCAGTTTCTTCCATAACCAAGCAACATTTCCTGCTAAATGTGAAGCTGGGGCTCTGGAGCACCTGTACTGCTCAGCTATATAAATTGGGGTGTAGGAGCCCTTGGATCTTGCTGACTCCCTCCAATATGTCATCCTGCTGATCTGACTGTTTCTTACTATCTAGATGATGTCTCAGGACTTGACTTCCTTACCAACTAACTTTTGTGATTATCCAGGGCCCAATCATAGGTGTTCATGCTGTGAGTTTCCCAAGCCTTTCCTGGACCCTTTAAAGTCTCATAATAGCAAATATAATATTGTGTGCTCATGATATGCTGTTATTGTGTGCATTACTCCCAGGTCATTTTCACAACTACCTAAGGAAGGAGATACTTTCTCATCGCCATTTTGCAGATGATAAAACTGAAGCTTAGAGAGGTTAAGAAATTTGCTCGCAGTCACTCAGTGTACACAGATTCAAACTTGTGTCTCTAGAAGACCTACGCTCTTAACCTCAATGGTTAACTCTTTGCTTTACAGCCCAGTATTGCCCATTCCCTTCTAAGAGTCTCATTGCTGAGAAAGTAAAGTCTCCTTATAGGAGAAAAAGATTGTACTTTTTTAAAGGAGCCAAAAGCAACGATCCCTTTGGATGTTTCAAATGGACATTAATATTCTTGTATATGTTCCTCAAAATTTATTAGTCATTTATCTTATTCATTGTACCTTAATTTGCCTGCAAGTTATATTAATGCAATTTTTTAATGCTAAGAAAGAATCCTTTGGGGAAACTACACAGTAACACTGTAACATCAATGTTCAGTGTCTGAGAGAAAGTAGAGGAGTGGATGGTCTTCCTGCTTGTGTAGGTCTGGCCGCCTTCAGTGGGTTCTGTGCTGGGCCATGAACCTAAATCCATCCCAATGTGCTTGTCAGCGCAAAGCATAAAGGGAACACCCAGAACAGTTCCTACTCTGTCAGTTGTAATTGCCTGACTAATAAAAGGCAAAGTCATTAGGTTATTTTGCTTGCCATCTAACAAAGACTTAACATTCCAGGCTGTATGACTATCTGTGCTGAACCGATATCCCAATGGGCTCTTTCCATGCTGATTCCCACCCAAATTTGCCCTATCTCCTACCAAAGCTGAACAATTTAGTTGTCAAGCAAATATATCCTGTGTTGTTAAAAGGAGGCAGTATGTGACAATTTGTTCTTACAAAGTATATAAAGTCAGAAGTAAATCTGCTCTGAGTTGAACTCTTGAAATTTCAAAATGTCCAGTGTCTATGCAATTTGGAGAGGCTAAACCTCATCTTGACATGTTTGTTGTCATCAAAAGTTTAAACTCATGAGTAAGGGAACCCTTCCCGTGGGACAATATCACTGAATTCACCACTGAAGTCAAAAAGAAAAACATATATTACGTAAATTTCCTGTAATTCCCTGACCACATTGCAGGGTAGGCCTTCTTAGAGCCATCTTACAGATGAAGAAGCTACATTAAGCAAACCTAATTAACTGGCCCAAGACGCACAGCTAACAAGTGGCAGATCCAGCCTTTGAAGCCAGGCAGTTTGGCCTCACAGCCCATACCCAAAGACTTCTCTGTTTGGAGAGCATCTGGTTCTTGAATAAGAGATCCCTATAATTTGAACATCCACAGGAAGTTGTTATGGAGGGACTGCGAAGCAAGAAACAGAAGGCCTGCTTTGTCAGAGCCTTTCTGGTCAGCTTTGGTGAGCCTGCCCTCTTCGTTGTGCATTCCCCACAAAAGAACCTCTGCTGATGCCAGAGCTCCCCCTCCCCCCTGGGGAATGAAAGAGGACCAAGCAGGGGAGATCTTGGTGACTATTGTGAAGATAGAGCCAAAGAGACCCATGCACTTCCAATTAAACAGCATGCCTTCCATGGCCCGTTCAACGTCCTGCTCCTTCTCAAAGCGTACCCAAAGAGTTTCAGCTTTGGCAAAGGTCTGTGAGATTTCATGCTCCTTTTCCCCATGTAATAAAAAAGTCATTTTTGCCTCAGGCTGAGGAAAAACACTGGCATTTTTGACTTTAAAATGTTTGGGTGAGGTTTTTTTTTATATATATATTAGATTTATTAATGTATTTTGGAAATCTTGTAGACATTCGCAGCTTTTGGTTCCTTGCTGAGCTTTTCTGGAAACTTCCATGGGAAGAAGGGTTAAAAACAGAGTATTGAGGTTGGCTTTTAAACTCCAAATCTGGAGGGTGAATAGAAGATTTTTAAAAACTGTGCCTGTTGCGTTTCAGATGACATAAAATTCAGTCCCGCACTGGGTAGAGAGCAGAGGACTGTCGAGGATGCCATCTTTCTCCCAACCTCTTATAAAAACTAGAATAGGATTCCCTGTTCTGTGTTTACTGAGCAGCCTGGGGAGATTTTACTCATGTGCACATCTTCCATTGCTTATTAATTCTCTTAAAAGGAAAGCAGGAGAGAAAGATCCAACCCTTCATAATCCAAACCATACAGGGAAGAGGCAAAGCAGAGCCTTTACCAAGAATTCAGATGTTCAGTGTGATGGTCAGACCTCAAAACACACGCTCCAAATTCCAAATGAGCTTTGCCCATTTCCCCATTTTCTCTTTCGCCATCTCAAGCCTGCACTAAAATGCATTGCCTTTTGCTTTTTCCAGACCACACAATTGTCTTTCCACTGTATGGGTCAGGGAACAGAACCTAAAGTGATACCCTCTTTAAAAACTCGCCCTGTCTCTCCTAGCATCACCCCCCTCTCATCTCAGTCCAATTAGACCCCCCCAATCCTTCCCTCTTCCTCAGTTTCTGAGAGTAGAAACACTCCATTATCCTCTTTCATTTTGATGACTAATATCTCAGAAGATATTTATGGTGGAGCCATGTACTCCCCACTCTACTTCCTGCTCATGTTTCCTGATCCTACAGGCTCCTTTGGTAGGAGAGCATCTGCCTCATCTCCCAAATCTTCCAGCCTTGAGACCCTAGTGAGGGGAGTGAGTCATTTAGTTGGTCTACAAATACCTGAGGAATGCCCAATGGGTGCTTTGCCCTGGAGGTGCAACAAGGAAAAGACTGTTCTGCTCTGGAGGGGACTCCTCAAGTAAGGGGCTGGCATTCCACTAAACTTCTAGGCTCCTCTATCAATCCCACCCTAATCCCAGCCCCAGGGGGAACATGTGTAAGTGATGCCAGAGCCTTCATCCTAACATTAACTCCTCATACACCACCACTATCACTTCTGTCATTTTCACAATGCCTCCCAGAACTTTCCACCAAACTGCACACTCACATTTGGGGGTGCTCATGAACACCCCAATTCCTATAGTCAGGCACCTAACACTTTTTTAGCCTCTTTCTTACACATGTAATTTAATGGGTACAATTTGGCTACATCAGACCTATATTCTTGGCAGTTCTCCCAGGTTTACATGAGCCAGATAAGTGATGTCTAGTTAAGTGCAGGTCACCTTATCCTTAGTTTCCACAAAATCTCTCTCTGCACATTCTCCTTTGATTTAGGGGTAGACTAGAAAGAAAATAATTACCTTAAATCTTATTTTACATGTCTCAATATGAAGATTTATCCCAGACACAAGCATGCATTCTTAATTATAATCCCAGCATTGATCTGAGCAAGTATAAGATATATGGCTGCAAATTGCTGGTGGTTTTGCATTACCATTTTAGTGCAATTAATGTCTACCACCAAAGCACCATCTTATGCATAGGACAAAATTAAAAAGAAGCTTGAAATGTTATATCCTACCCAGGAAATGTTGTTACTATTGCGTTGTAAAGATGAAGAGTTAAGCTTTTCATTTTTAATTACATTACTGAGTGATTCTTCTTAAGGGAGCCTAATTGTGAAGAATATAAATTACTTTGCAAATTTATGGTAAAGGACTAGTAATCTTCTGGGAAGCAAACAAACAACCAAATTAGAATTCAGCAGCATTCAATAGTAAAGTTTAAAATTTCCATCTGGTTGTAACTCTTTTATAAAAACCTTTATATTAGAATATTGCAGTCAGTAATTTAATCATTCATGAAGCATTTTTGCTGCGATTTGTGGGAGATACAAAGATAGCTTGAATAGGTTCAAGACTGCTTCCCTTCCCTTTCTAGGGCTACCTTCTTCCTTGAAGTGTCTCCTCTCTTCTCACAGAGCCTTAATCTTCCTGGAGCCCTTCTTGGAGTGCCTGCTCAGATTGATACCCTTCTCCTCTCCATGGCAGTGACCTAGGTGGGCAAATTCACTTTGCCTCTGCTACAATCAGAATCACTCTTCTTTCCCGGCAAGCCATTCAGCTAGCTGTTAGGGGAAAGCAGCTGATTAAACCAAGTCACACTCCAGTGTTGATGACTAAAAGCGCTTAACGCTCCCAGGGGTGTCTGCAGCTGAGACCCTGCACCTGTAATGGTGGCATGTCAGGCGGTATGACAGACTGGTGGGGATATAATTTTGGTGTGTTTTGATTCCACTCAGATTATACCACTTATAGATGTTAAAGGAGCTGGTATAAAAGGATTTCATAAAATGACATTTTGCCTAAGTCCTTTCTTTCAGGGCTTTAAATGATTAGAAAGAGGTCTTAGAGTTCTACTTGTCCCAAGAAAGTTTTGTCCAGGGTCACATCCATCTGCCCTTTCTTTGAGCTATTATGTGAACTTCACCCATAGATACTGCCTTGTAGAGATGCAGAAAAGTTTCTTGTGCAGATTCATTCCCACTTAAGGGAATCCTGACTTTGGTAGAAATAGAGCAAATTCTTAACATTTGCCAAGGAGGCATTCCCAGGCCTTTCATTTTTCCCCATAAAAGAAAGTATAGCTTCCCAGGCATCAATGCATATGATGATAACAACAAACATTTGCTGTTTTCAGCACTGTTCCATGTGTTTTCCATATATACAAAATGAATTCATAAAGCTAAAGAAATATTAAATAAACTTCAATAATGTAACTTTTTGGTGAGTTTGTAGCATTTATACTTCTGAAGTGAATAAAGCTTAAAATGGCACAAACACTTTCAGGTCATCCTGCATTAACTCCTTTAATCTTCATGACAACCTTAACATGTAGTTAGCATTATTTGCCCCATTCCACAGATGGGAAAACAAAGGCACTGGGAGGTTAAGAAATTTGCCCAATATTGTATAGCTAGTAAGGGGCTAAACTGGGACTATAAACCCAGACAGTGTAATTCCAGTGTTCATGCTCTTGGCCACTATCCCACACTGCCTCTCAGCAGTCACTAGGAAACAACAGAGATGTTGTCATCCTTAAAAACAGCTAGACTCAGTCATTAGTTAAATGTTTCACTCTCCACACCAGCCTGAAATGGCCATAATTCAATTTCAGCCCTCAGCAAGATGGCAGGGCCCCCATTAGTATCAAAACCATGAATGATAAAATCTAGGACTGCTAAGAGTCTCCTGCATCCCCAGCTCCTGTATCCCCACACTTTTACATAGCATGGTCCAATCTATACTTGTTGAATTAAATTAAATGGAATTGCCAAGCCTTTTGACATTCTATGTGCAGTTTGGGAAAGTCCTTCTGTCTTGCCCTCCTCTTAATTCCAGACCTGTTGGGTGGCCTTGGCATGGCCCATTTCCTTCCTGCATTCTTCTTGTCCATCACCTGGAACCTCCCTCCATAAACCCACCACACCAGCTCTAGCTTAGAGCCATAGTGAGGGCTTACTGCTATCTACATAATAGCCCTCAAACCTGCTGCCTTCACTCATGGTAGGGGAGCTCAGTGCTCTGTTTTGGGGATCCAGTCCTTTCTTGGCCAGAACTAGACTTGAAGCTGTTTTATACCTGTGGTCAAGCAGTCTATCAGCCTTCTTTGGCTCATTTAAGGGACCTCATTTGTCCTTCCCAGACCACCTAAGTCTCCTTCTCCAGACTCATTGGCCTCCAACTGACCTTGGATGAGGGGGGCAGGGTTCTGGTCTCCCCACCCAGTTTTCTTGGCAAGCCCAACCCTCATGACCCTGGCATTTGGAGGAATTAACACCTAAGATCCAGGGAACTCTGTCTTTCATGACCCACAGACAGAGGGCTTACTTGTTGACCTAACTTTATGGCCCTGTCCCTGGCACCTGGAGCCCTGAGACTGACCTGGTCCCATTAGCCAAGGCTCCATCAACGGTACTTTATTTCTTACTCACATTTCTGAAAACTGAGAGGTTGCTCAGGGATTTCTGAGCCTTGAGTTGATTAGAAGTTAATGATGTGTGTTTTGATGAGAAAATAAAAGATTTTGTTTATCCACTTGAGAGGAGGAAAATTAGGAGTAAAAAGGAGAAAAGGAAAAACACAAATTCTCAGCTTTTCAATGAAGTTTTAAATGGCTCATGTCTGTTGAGTTCCCAGTCATTGCTGGAACATTCTTTGGGTGTTGATTTTATGTATCAGCTCTCAGAAAAATTCATGGAGTGTTCGGCTCAACCTAAAGTTGTCAGGAGACACACAGAAGGCCAAAAGGGCTGTTGGACAAGTTATTTTACTATTCAGAGAATGTGTGAATACAACCAGGAAGTGCATTTATACTTCTGCTTCAAGCAGAGTGAGAGAGGAGCCTATAGGGACCAGAGGCAATTTCCAACAGTGGATCCTCCAACCAGAGCCATGGTTTACAAGGACACCCCAACTAGGTCAACATCTACAGAAAAGATGTTTTGAAAACTCACTCTTGGTTCATCATTGTTGAAGTCATGGGGAAGATGCAGAGGGGCTACATAAAGGCAGGATGTGCTAATGTAAAAGGAATAGGCTTTGGAGTTAAACCAATCTGGATTTGGATATCACTTAACTATTTCAGATTTCTCAACCTCTCTGTCTCAGTTCTCATTCCTAAAAGGGGCCAGTACTATTTAACTAACAGAGTTACCATGAAGATGAAATGGTTCTTTAAGTGAAATTAACTAGCACAGGTTAGGCGAATGTCATTTACCCTCCCTACCCCTTCCGTTTTTTTTCCTATAGAAAGTCTATAGCCTCTACTCTCTGGAGTGCAAATGATCTTTAATGGCTGACATTGAAAACACAAAAACAACTTGCCAGGGAAATAGTAATTCATAATCCTTTTCAGGAATCCCCTGACCAAAGCAACAAAGTGTCCTTTATTAAGTACTGGTGTTAAAATTTTACAGATGGTTTGGACTAATAAATTCTGTTGGAGTTAAGCTGTCAAAGCCTTGCTTTCCAAATAATCCTGTAGAAGTAATGTTTGATGATAGTCTTGTCTTACTCAGGCCAGTTCAGTCAGTCACATCACAAATGAGTTACAAGTGGGGTTGGACAAGAGGCAGAGTGAGGGTCTTTTCCTGTAACTATACTTAAAATGACAATTTGGAGTACATCTTAATGGACAGCAGCATCATCGTTGCTGGGAAAGACCAGCCTATATGGTAAGAAGTAACCTTTAGTGAACATCTGCTCTGAAGATGTTAATGGGTAGTCCTAAGCCTAAGGGCAAGTGAGAATATTAGAGGATCTCAGCTGTTCTAGAACAGTATCCTCTCACTAACCTACTTTTGCCTCTGGGTTTGGAAGAGTCAAATTTGTGCCTTGAGTCATCTGGGAAGGGATTATTGATGGAGCAGCTTATATGGGGGGTTATACACTGTAAAGATTTTATCACCACCAAGATCATAGACACATTTAAGAGCAGGTCAAAAAAAGAGAGCCCAAGACTTTAGTCTAATTCTTCTTTATTTCTAATTCTTCTTTATTTCTGCCTTTTTGAACATATCAAAATTGTATTCTCTCTGCTTGGAGAGAATTTTTCAATCAAAGCTGGGGACTTAACAGAACTGCCTTTTCATTCTGGTACCAGTTTAGTTCTGTAAGTTTATTTTAATGAAGGATTTTGTTCTCCAATTAAGCAACGATTTTCAGCAACACCTCTGGGTTTAAGGTAGCTTTAGTATGTCTATAAAAACCCAAGAGCCATTCAAAGCAGCTGGTTATGAATTCCTCATGAGATGAATGGTAGTGAGTTCATCGTTGACATTGGCAACTTCTTTGGAAATGAAAAAAAAATGCACCTTGGAATTGCTCAAAGTCCTAGAATGATAAAGAAAAGAATATTCAAGTTTTCCCATATGAGAATGGTGGTGGTAATGGAGGTAATGGGGGTTATGACTTAGAAACTAAAGGACATAAGCCAATTGGGAAGTCATTGGGGTGTGTCTGAGGTCAGAATCATATGGGGGAACTCAATGGGATATTTTATTTCTTGTTTGGGGAGAGATGGACAAGAAGATTTTCTTCAGCAAAAGCTAAGCCTGTCCGTGTTCGTCTAAAGCTTAGAGGTACCCGCTTCAATCTGTGCCAAGCCAGGAAGTAGAATAATACACATTTGTCCAGTGAGAGAATTACCTCCTATACACAACTATGAACTGATATTCCTGTAGCATGTTTGACTTTTCCAGAATCTTCTTTCTGAAGCCTCTTTAGACAACAACTGTGGTGGTTCCTTAAAAGCTGCCTGCAAGGCAAGATACACCTATAGGTGCTAAAATTGTGGGTGAACATTTGAGGAGAAACAGGCTATCTCTCTCAAGGTATTTAAAATTAGAAAAGGGAAAACAGTAATTTAATGTAGAGCAGCATAACAGACACAACTGCATGATCAAGGTTGACATCATAATAATCAGGTATGTCAACATCATGTGCCCTCTGATATAATGCCCTGAGAAGGGTACGTTATCACTTCTATGGCATTCTTGCCAGAAATGCATAACTTCAATTTAATTATGAGAAAACATCAGACCAACCGAGGGACATTCTGCAAAATAACTAACTAGTACTCTTCATAAGTATCAAGGTCAGAAAAGACAAAGAAAGTTTGAGGAGTTTTCACAGATTGAAGGTGCCTAAGGAGGAGTATATTCTGGAACACGAAAAGGTCTTTAGTAGAAAGACTGGTGAAATCTGAATAAGGTCTATAATTTACATAATAGTACAGTGCTATGTTAATTTTCTGGTTTTGATGATTATACTATGATTATAGAAGATGCTACCATTAGGGAAAGCTGGATGAAAGGTATATGTGAATTCTCTGTACAAGTTTTTGTAACTTTTCTGTAAGTCCAAACTTATTTCAAAGTAAAAAGTTAACAAATTTCTTGTAAAAAAAATCCCCAACCACAAAGTGGCATAATATTGCCCTACCAAGTGCCTTTGTGCCTCAGTGAACCAGATGGGGGTGTATAATTATCTTCCTTTGCATTGTGTTTAATTTCTACAAGTTGTAACTTGTGAAGCTCATCTCGGTCCCATGGGTAGCCTAGGAAAAGGATATTTCATGCTTTAAGACTAAAAGAATAAAATCGAGAAGAGTCTCTCACAAGCTTTATTACTTGTCAGAAATGTGTCTGTGAACAGGGAAATACCAATGATGTAAAAAATATATATAAATTTATATATATAATATTATATATATATATAATATTATATATATATATATATAAAGGCTGCAACATGGAAGAGAGAATTTAAGGCAGGAGGGCTGCCAATTATTTGATATTTTTCCTTAAGAGCTGTGTACTTCTTTGGAGTCAGAATCCAATTGTTTCAAGTCTTCATTAATCAGTGACACCATTCATCAAATGGACACATTGGCATAATGAGCTCTCATAAATACAGTGTTTGTGATCTTCTTTGAATTATTAGAGTGAGGAATGGAGGGTGGAAAAGAGTAAAATTACACGGTACCCCATCTACTTAGTCTAAAACATACTTACGTATGCCACACCAAATTAACATCCAGTCATCTTTTCTGTTTCATCCCATTCTTGTCTCTATTTCTCTGTCTTACTTCGTTTCTGTCTCTCTTGCATGTATAACGAATGAACCAAAGGCAACCCCCAATCCCTTAATTGAGGCAGTTCAGGTCAAATCATGATTGTTAATGGAAAGAAACCAAATCATTTGTCACAGAGCTTCATTTTGCCTGTTCTGTCTGGTTTCCTGCTGTTATTGTACTTACAGTAGATGCTAAAAGCAGTTGCTACAGCTTCTTCACAGGAAAACAAATCTCAGCTGCAATCCGAATAAAAGCACCTGGCACTCTGGATCAGCTGGGGTCCAATAGCTATTTTTCCAGCCTTGGTTGCTCTTCAGGTTGATTGAAATGAACTGCCATTTTTGAATGAAAGTTAGCTTCTACATTTCTAAGTACTATCTTTGGTCTCAAATGAGTGAGTTGCCCGTGGAAAATATGGAAGCCTCAAATTCCTTTCCTCATTATACCATTTCAGGACTCATAGACTTTCTCCAAGTTTCTAAAACTGCAATTCATGGGCTTGGAACCACCCATGTATTAAGATGGAGATTGACGGTATACGCATTGAAAATTGGAGAGCTATCACCCAGAGGCCAGGAGAACAGGTTCTTCTTGTGGAGAAAGGACAAAACGTTTGAGCATTTGTAGAAATGACAGTTCCCTGGAATCCCATAATTTCAACACTTTTTTAGACTGTTGGCTATAGAAGTGGTGCCAGTTTTAAGATCTGTCTCACAGATGGAGGAACAAATATGATAGGCATGTCTTTGGTCAAAAATTATGTTCAGAAATAATATGATAGCTGCTGTTCATGATCAGCTTTCTGGTTGGCCACCTTTAACCCCCAATCACATGGGGCTTTCCTGGGGCCAGTCTCTAATGCATGTCAATAAGATTAATCCTCCCTTTCTGGAATCCAACCCTGGCCATGGCTTAATCCAGGCTGTGGTGTGTGAGTAGGGTGTGTGTGTCCAGTGTGTATGTGTGAGTGGGAGCAGAGTGGTATTTGTCATGAGAGGACAGAACCTGAGAGAAAAGATTGAAAGATGCCAGGCATTCCTATGAGATGACCCGATTGTAACTTCTGAAACCATTGCCTTCGAAGATTTCTGCTCTAGGTCAGAGAGTTCTAAGTCTGGCTGAATATCTGAGTCACCTGGAGAAGCTTTAAAAAATACAGATTTCAGGACTCTATCCTAATCTTATTGAATCAGAACTTCTAGGGTAAGGGCCAGGCTCAGACTGAGATCCAGGTTTGAAAATCACTGTTCTTGACCACTATTAACCAATCACTATCCCTTGACTTTATGGGATACTGTGAATAAGTAATAAAAATAACAATGTTTGTCAAGCATTTACTGTATGCACAGTGCTAAGAGCTTTATGTGCATCATATTATTTAGTCTTCACAGTAGCCCTGTGAGAAAGATACTATTATTTTCATTTTAAAGATGAGAAAACTGAAATTCAGAGAAATAATTTGCTTAAGATTTCACAGCTAATAAGTGGAGGAACCAGGATTCATATACAACTGGTCTGATGTATGAGTCTCAGTTCTTGCTTATTAGGCCATAATGCTCTGGGACACTGAGTATGCTCTTAGATATTTTTGGCCCTAGGATGTGGAGAGTGGGGGAAGAGAGTAACTACATCAGAAAAGAATGAAGCATAGTGTGTATATGTGTGCCTGTGCGTGCTTGTACACATGAGTGTTAGCAATGTGGGGAGCAGATGGAGAACTGAGGAAACTGGTAAATGGCTAAGAAGAGTATGATGGGACAGTGAAACAAGAATTAATTTTGGAGCCAAAGACTTACATGAGAATCCCAGCTCTGCCATTTGCTAACTGCATGATTTTACTCAGGACATTTAGTCTCTGAGGGCCTTGATTTCTCTCTCAAAAAAAAATACCTATATTGTAGGTTTGTAGGTTATAGATAAGGTTGATAAACTGCTCAGCACTGAGTGGACACTCAGTTATGGCAGTCATTATTAGATGTTAGTCTATTACAAAGAAATAGAGCAACAATTCTCAAAGGACTGATGTCCTGATCCTGAACTGGAAGTTGTTATCAGAAACAATCTGCCTGAAGACAAAGTGGCTAGAAAAGGTTCAGAACAAAATTCTTTTAGAAAACTACCTGCGAGATATTGCATCTTTAGATATGGGGGAAAAAAAGTAATCCAAAGTATAGTTGCCCTTTGGCTCATATGAAGAATTATAGGAAAACAAGATTGGGAGGCAGTATCGCTAAAGACCAGATTTGTGGATCCAAGTGATTTCAGTACCAAGATGGTCATAAAAGATTAGTTCCTTTTCTCTCCTCTTAGTATCCTGTTCTCAAAGGCAGCCTTGTGTTTTTATGCAAGACAATGCTGGTTCTAATCTGGGGTACCAGAGAGGAGACCTCAGGGAAGAACAAATTCTTCCCTTAGGTGAAGACTGTGTACAGCCCAGTGTATGTCCAGTGGTTGGACATGATCCTTGGAATTTTGCTGATGAGTTTGGACCCTGAATTTCACAGTGATGGAGAAGATAGGAAGACATTTAGAAGCTGTTCTACAATAACAAGAAGGCACTACAGCCAAAAGATGACTAAGAGGGAACAATAATAGTCCTTCATCATTGGAAGAATATAATGGTCCCAGGGAGAGTAATTAGATAACATAAAAGAATTCTTGGGAAGGAAAATTCAGATTCTCAAGAACATTTTCTGCATGTCAGGACTTGTGAAATAGTGTTCCAAGAGAAGAGGCAGAAACTGTCTTCACTGAATCATGAAAAGTCAAATGAAAATTGAACGTGATAAAACACTCCAGCTGGGCATCTCCCATCTAGTTCTCGAAGATGCATTTGACAAGGCTTATACTTGAGAAAGATTTTGAACTATTGTTGTACGAAAAACATGGATAAATCTCATTAAGTGTAATGTTAAGTGAAAAAAGCTGGACACAAAGATACACAATGTATGCTTCCACTTGTGTAAAGGTTCAAAAGACATAAAACTAATCTATGTGTTAAAAATCAGACACCATAGTTATCTTTAGGATGTAGTAATTAAGAAGAGACTTGAGGGAGATTTCAGGGGTACTGGTCATATTCTATTCCTTGTTCTGGGTGCTAGTGAAGTGGGTCTGTTCAGTTTGCAAATATCCATCGAATTGTATACTCATGATCTGTGCATTTTTTTTCTGAATGTATATTTCAATAAAAAGTTAATAAAATAAAGGTTTTATTTTATTTAACTACAAGGAGTAATTTCTTATAAGAGAAACAAACCTCAAATATCCAATCTCAGAGTTTATTTCTAATTGCTTCACCCATGAAACTTTTATCTTTTCTTGAACTGCAAATTTTTCAACTTCTTGTGATGGCCAAAATAACCTAATATATCAATTCGAGTCTTTCGAGAAGCATATGTAAGATGGGATTGGATATGCGAAAGATTTATCAGAAGAAATTCATCTGAGGGATAAAGAGGAAAGAAAGAGTAGGAACGAACTTTAAGCCAAAATATAGATTTGACACCTGTGTAAGGAGAGGAGCAGACAGAGGATTGAAGACCTTTGGTCTATAGTATGGTCCTGAGAAAATCTCAGCCAGGTTGATGTGGAGGCTTTGGGCAAATTCTGCTCAGTAGAGGAATACTGCAGTGAGCAGAAATAGTACAGAAACAGGCCCAGAAGCCTACCCCTCGGGCCGGCTGGTGTGGGGAGAGGTCATGGAGAGGACGAGCTGTGGCCTGGTGGCTGATCAACGCCTCAGGAGCAGGAGGACTCGGATGGGAGAGGCCAGCTTC